>JAZHPD010000054.1:0-204494 GCA_037575805.1 Lecanicillium sp. G3
ATATTATTATTTTCTTAAATTATAATATTTTATATTATTATAAATAAAAAAATAAATAAAAAATAATAAAAAAAGCTCTTTAATAAAATAAATTATAAATAAAATTTATAATAAATAAAGATAAAATTATAATAATAAGAATAAAATAATTTTAATACCTATCTCTTAATCACCACAATCTTTATAAATAATATAAATCAACTATATTTTTAATATATATATTATCTCTTCTATTCTTAACTATTTATAATTAAAATAATCCAACCACTAATCAGTGTTGGTCAAATCTCGTGATATCACTTAAATTAGGGTATGCTAATAGTATTATACTTATTATTATTCTATCTGTCTGTGTGTGTATGAGGCTCGAAGCCTCCTATCCTAATCCGTGGTCTAAAAAGTGGGGCTCAGGCGGGTTTGGGCCAATGGGAGCGAAGCTCGCACCCATCATTCCAACAGAAACAGAGGTGTCGAACCTGATGCTGTGGTGGTCTGGTCAGTCTGGCTGCCACGACCGCCGACGCCGACGCCTATCCCGACGCCGAGGGCAATGGCAGTCAACAACCACAGCGGCGAGCACAAGGAGCAACAGGGTAGTTTACTGGTGTCTTGTGCGAACCGGACTTATCACAACGATATATAAGCCACTACCATATTAGATTTGGCTCAGAGTTTATTTTCCAGTTGTTTACCTTTTCTTTTCTCCTGCAGTTACGTGTTTTCCTTGTTCTCTTTCTTTTTGCTGTACCGGCGATAACAGGCCCCTTTAGAGCAGACGGGTCGTGTTCACGCTTGTTTTTATCCCTTCCAAGACGACGTCCAAGTCAGGCACTTCCGAAATGGCAGATGCGCATATTGCAGTTAGCCATAGCTCGGCTATTTCGGCATGAGGGCGGTACATGGCGATTCGTTTTTAGCGTAGGAGAGACAAAATTCTTTGTATGGTTATGGAAGAACTGTTGTCAACAGAAGTAAACGTCCGTACTTCGGCGAATTGACACTATCGTAACTCCCTATCGTCTTTCTTCCTTGTACCACCGTAATCAACAGCGCCTTTCAGCCAATCGCAGCGCGCAATGGTCGCCGAGCGCTCGACCACCAACTCGCATACCAACGCCAGTATCTAGTGGATTCGTCTTTCATGACAAAGTGCAGCTATTTCCATATTTTCCATGGCGCTGTTTGCAAAAAGGTCGATGTAAACACAAAACGCGCTGACAATGACAAAGGCAACGAGAGCCATGGACAAAGGCCGCCGCAAGTAAGAGTGACACGGAGGGGACACAGAGGCAATGCACAGACTAGGACAAAGGGATGGCGACCTTTGTTCCATAAACACTGCTCTTCATACCTTTTGACGCCTTTCATATCTCGCCAATGCTGTGATCGCTTTGACCCAGTCGTCTTTGACCAGCGGTGTCTTTGTGCAGTAACAGGTCCCCCGACATAATCCAAACAGATCAGCTTATTATTCTGCATGTATTCTCAATCCATCACACATTATGCATATATATATCGCCATCGCAATACATCAAACGGCATCGTCGACTTCAAGCAACACCATCCCGTCTTTCTCTACCAGCTCTTGCACACTCCACTGCTTGTTTCTTTACTTTCTTTACATTTCTTTTTAACCTTACATTCACAACGCCTCAATGTCTTCTGCATCCAGTAACCCACAAGCGAAGCCCGCCGACCCGACCAAGGCGGCCCATCTTCTCAATGCCGTGCGTGAATCCTGTACGTACCCCTTCCGTGTGTTTCAATTGTCTGTGTACGATTTGTCTCCTTAATTCGAGCGACAACTGACGTTGCAGTGACTCGTTACTCCCCCGAAGTCTCCGACTCTGACATGCCTTCCATCATCGCGCTCATGCTTGACACGCTCGCTACTATTGACGAGACCACGCAGAAGATGCGGCCTCGCCTACTGGGGTTGCAACATGGAAAGACCAATTGTATCGGGAGCGAGAGCCTCAACTCCTGTTCTGCTGGTCCCGTCCTTGACTCTCGCCGTATTGATGCTGTACCTCTCAACAACTCGCAATATCATTGCCCAAAGTCGCCGATGTGGTGTGACGCCCAGGACGCCGACCAAGATCAGCCTTCTGTCGATGAACACCTCGAGGAACTCGTTGTTAATCAACCCCTCGCCTGTCCCGTGCGACACAGCTGCACTGACAGAAATTACGATCACCCCCGCGTCCTCTTCGGTTTCACGCCGCATCACACCGCGCTGCACACCGCCATGCAGCGCCGCGATGCCGCAATGCTCTCGTCACTGCTCCCCACCTTCGTTCGTACTTCTATACTCGCCGCCAAGGACCAGCGCGGCCAGACACCGCTGCACTGTGCCATTCAGAGCCACTTCCCGCTCGGCATCGATGCGCTCCTCACCCTGCACTGCGCTCTCCCCAACGAAGTTGACGTCCACAAGCTCACGCCGTTCCTGTGGGCCAGTATATGTGGAGGCAGCGCCGGTGTCATCAACGGGCTTCTCGAACGCATGGACCCTGTCGCCGTCGACGAAAGCGATCCCCGTGGACGTTCCTCGCTGCACTGGGCGTCCGCAATGGGCCACGTTGACACGGTGGACCGGCTGATTGACAATGGCGCAGATGTAGATGGTAGTGGGTGTATTGTGGTCGCGGCGGTGGCAGGTATGTTAAAGAAGCAGGGCGTCTGCTTAGGGAATACACCGCTCATGGCTGCTGCGTCTGCCGGGCATGAGGAAGTGGTTCAACGGTTAATTGCCGCCGGTGCCAAGGTAGACGCGCGCGATGAGGAAGGATTCTCGGCGCTGCATTATGCAGCCGCGCAGGGACACGTCGACGTCTTGAATGAGCTCGTGCATGCTGGGGCAGATGTTTCCGCAACAGGGACACGAGGGGCATCAGTCCTGCATTGTGCGGCGATGGGTGGTAACATCGACATTGTGAGGATGCTTCTGGATGACATTGAAAACATGCAATATGTTGATACATCCACTACCAAGGCTGCTCGTCTTACAGCTGTTGCTGCTGCCGCTGCCCCCGATGACAACGGCTGGCTCCCCCTTCACCACGCCATCTTTGCCGGCCACGCACCCGTCGTAGAGCTTCTCCTCGCGCACCCGTCCGGTGCATCTGCGTTGTGGCACGTCGACCGTCGCGGCGCTACGCCTCTGCACATTGCTGCGCTCTGTCGCCACTCGCAGATTGTGCTGAAGCTCCTTGACGCGGCGGGGCGGTGCGCTCGCTACTGGACGCACGGCGACTGTCTCGGCAATGAGCACGTGGAGGAGTGCGCAGATACTGAAGAAAAAGCCAAGCTCCGATGCGCGGTATATGCTGGGCAGATTGACACGGACAATTGCGATGCCCGTGGATGGGTGCGACGAGGGAGGAGCGAAGAGTATGAGGACTTGATGGAGGGGTTGGCTGGGGGTTTGGCCGTGTGTCGGCCCGTCACTGGATTGCGCGATGTTGCTGTGTATAACGGCATCGCCCGTGGCAACTTTTCTGGTAAGACTTGGATCGGTGCATCATTTGCAGACATGTTTCTGTATAGTGTTGAGGAGAGTATTCAGCTTGGTGCCGCCGAGGCTCTAGACGCCGATGCCGATGCCCCCAATACTTCAGGAATAGATGTCGAAGCTCACAACACCACGGTTGAATCGGATGCCGACCCAACGGACACTCCTACCGACAACTATGGTCCCCTTGATACGGACACTAGTACCACAAAGGTTGATCTCTTGTCCATCAACTCTACCGATGCGGGCAGCCGCACCGCGCTGTTCCAAGCCGCCGCCGCAGAAGACTTTGGCATGATGAGACTTCTTCTTGAGCGCGGCGCCGACCCGCGTATCCGGCCGTTTAGCTTGCCGTGGGCGGTATGGGTCAAATCGGCTTCTGCGCTGGCGATGTTGCGCGAGTACGGTGGCGACGAGCGCGACGAGGTAGAGGACAAGGCGGTTGATGCCGAGATTGATGAGATCCTTACTAACTCAATGTGGTGATGACCTGTAAACTATTTTATTAGTCGTTGATTTTTTTGCTTGAATAAAATCATTGTATTGTTCTGTAAGTAGTGTCTGTGCATTGGATGGAGACAGGTTTCGATGGTCATATGAGCGGACGGATAATACTATACCATCAAGGAGCCAGAGTACCATAGACTCGATTTGTCTTATTTCTTCTTCGAGTTCGACTATAAATGCATCAATCATGAGTTCCAATTACAATTACCGGCACCAACAACATCAGCGCGACATTCTTTTAGGGCACGTCGAAGGATCTAGATTCTCTACACTAACGTCAAATCTGTACATCCTCTACCGTTCTCCAACTATCTACTCAAAATTTCCCCCATGACCTTACTACCCATGTTCGTACGTGGGCTCCAAGTCAGGACCAAGAATCAGCTTGCGTGGGGCTTTTTATTGTTCGGACCGCCCGTCCCGGAGGGGTCGTCGATGACATACTGCAGGATGCCATTCTTGACCGCGGGGGTCTGTACGTCCGTCGGCTGTGCCGCCACGGGAAGTGAAACCCCATCGCGTCCTATTGCCTGTAGAGTCACAGTAAGTACTTATTGAACTATCCTATATTGTATAGAGTGAAAGGGCTATTGGCGTACCATGCACGTGGCACAAGCTCCCCCGTTGACAAATACCCAGTTCAGGCAGTTGTGGTTCAGGAAATGCTTGCAGCGATACTTGAAAAAACCACTCATCCTGGCAAGTTTTGATACGGAACCAAGGTAAAAGGTGTGGTTTCAAACTCTTGTAGTGGCTGCGTAATCCTTAAGTCGAGATGATTTGATATTTGTGTGGAATTAGTTTTTGTTCTTGCAAACCTGCTGACTTTTATATACATGGAGAGAGCTGGTTACACACAGAGCAGGACCGTGAGCTGAATCAGTGACGAGCGCAAACGGGGCACAGTTTGGATACCGTGTGGTAAGTAACGGATGTAACTTGGTAAAATAACGAGCTTTCCTATTGATCGTAGTACCTGTATAACGCTGCCGTATGCGCTCATCTTTACTTTTACGGGAGATGGATGCCATCTGTGTATAAGAGCGGCATATTAGCCCACTAGCCCCCCTACAGGTAGTGTATGTCGTGAAACCCAGCTAGAAATATAGCCATCCGTATGATTCATCACATTTCAAAGGCTGTTCCTCTGAAAGATTTGTATCCACCTCGTCGTACCGCCGCTCCAGTTAGCGGAACCTGCGGTTCATTGCAGGGTCAACATTTGTCACTAAGTATACCAGTAGACTATGCAGGCAGCCTTCTGAAATGCTGGAACCGTACTTTTTTTATAATTCCTTTACAAGTAGAGAATTTTTGTATCTTTGTTTGTTAATATTTCTGTGAGTGCATTCCGTTTCAATCTTGTACTTGCATTTCCCGAGGTTTCTCGCCTGTTTTTGAAGGCCGCCTCATTTGCCCCAGCGTGTATTGCAGTAATGCCAAGTGGTTGTATAAGTAGGCTGGTGAGTGACTGGAGTCCAAGGCAGAGTCATGCGAATAGTTTGCTTCCTTTCAACATTGAAAGCTCCCGATTACACTTTATCTTGTGAAAACAACCACGATTTACAGTCTTTGTCATTAACGTTGTATTCCCTGCAAACGCTAGCAATGGCTTCTGAAAGTGGACGGCATCTGCCTATAAACAAACAGCATTGCTAACAGGTCTAACAGGGTTACCTCTCTTCCACCTGGGTATCTTGTAGATATGGATTATGAAACATTGCAACAACAATTTCAGCTTCATGGTATCGTCTCAGCGCTTGGTTATCCACCACCAAAACCCTCCTAGCACGCCACCGGCTCGTCCCAGCAGTCGTCCCAGCCAGTCTTCTCAGACGCCCAGAAGGCGTGCAGCTTCGCCAGCTGGACGATGTGCGTGCTATCCGACATCGGCCGGCGCCAGATCTCATACAGCCCCCGCGTCACAAACTCCCTGTCGCGGTCGCGGTCCGCCGCCGAGCCGCCGTCCGCCGTGAGGGCCGTGCCGAGCAGCGACAGCGTTAAGGAGAACTTGCCGCGGTCGCGGATCAGCGGCCACGTCTGCCGTAGCAGCTCCAGCAGTGCGTTGCGGAGACTGATGCGCAGGGTCTCGTACCGTGCTTGCGTGTCCTGTTCCTGATGCTCGGCCTCGGTTCCCGCGCTACTGCTGCTGCCTCTCAGCGTTGTCGTCATCTTTGGCGCCAATACGGCCCTTACGGCGGCCTGGGGCAGCGTGAGAATGGCGTATAGCCGCACGCTGTCCTTGCAGATGCGCGCCATGTCCTCGGTTGCGTCGCCCTGATAAAATTCCATTTCTGCCGCCCATGCTTCCGGACAGAAGCCATCTATCCTGTCAAACACCTCTCGTACAGCCTGCTCGAAGGCCGCCGCGTCCGCGACTTGCCCCGTGGCAGCCTCGCACCGTAGCCTCGTGACGTGCATCATGGTTATGATGAGCTCGATTCCGATGGGTGTATTGGTGTTCCAGCTGTCAAGGATAACGCGGAGCTCGTCGTCGGTGTAGTAGGTATGTACCAAGGTCTGCCGCGTCACTGGGCTGAGGACGTCGCTCAACATGGATGATCTTACCGAGGGTTGCCGGTCAGTACCTCGGTGTACTTTCGCAGACAACGTGGTGTACTTACTGTACCATCTGGCGGAAAAGAAGAACCTCGGCCGGCGGCTTGTCCATGGCCACCTCGACACCGCCAATGTGCCGAACGTAGGCGTGGCAGCCGATGAGGTGTGCCTGGAATGTCGTCAGACCCATGTGCATGTCGAAGCTCATCAGGCCGTAGAGACATTGGAACGGCCTATGCAGGCCCTTGTACTTCTCGCCTCGCAGGCTGGCATTGGTGATCTGCAGGTGCTCGAGTACGTAGCGAAAGAACCTCGCCCACAGGCCCGAAAAGGACGGGTCATCACCGGGGCGCATCAGTTCACCACGGGACTTGGACGCGGCCAGCAGCCGATGGCCGACGACATGACAGATGAAGCGGACGGGCATCATGGTGCCCGAGTTGAAGCTGGGGTCCACCACAACGCCATCTTTTGAGTCGTCTATGCGACACGGCTTAATGACGGCAAAATCTTGGCGGTAAATAGTGTCAGTTGGCAATGTAGATGAAGGAACCCATTGCTGCTGACTCACAGAAACGGACGGCCTCCATAAAGTCCCAGTCCGGAGGCGCCGTCTCCGCCTTGGGCGCGATGCACAGGTCTGTGGATGCGGGCGGGTGCCACTGCAGGGTGTAATGGCAGGGGACGCTCCTGACGAGGCATTTCTTGCACACGGGACGCGTCTCGTCGCACTTTACGCGGCGCACTCTGGATATCACGGGTGGGCGAGGGGCCTCCTAGTCAGCTACGCGCGGAGCAATGTTGGGGGGGACAGCTGCTGCTGCT
The DNA here is from genome assembly GCA_037575805.1 of Lecanicillium sp. G3. NCBI lineage: Eukaryota > Fungi > Ascomycota > Sordariomycetes > Hypocreales > Cordycipitaceae > Lecanicillium > Lecanicillium sp. G3. Next base: position 7,406 of record JAZHPD010000054.1, read on the forward strand.
ACCAACCGGCAGGGCTGGCAGCCGGTGCGGACCCTGGGCGCCCATCGCTTTTGTCGCGGTCGCGCTGGCGGCGTCGAGTCCGTCTCTGGGCTGCTGGACATGTTTCTCTGGCTGTCTATCGCGGGGACGCGGATGAGTTTGGGGGGGGGCAGAATGTGAGAGCTGCATGAGTCTTTCTGGATTGGCACTAGATACAGCTGTCCACGTGATTACACAAAAGTACAACGTTGGAAAACGAAATCTGAAATGATGAATGGAGCCATTGTCGCTCTCTTTAACTTTTGTTTCCGGTCTCTCACGACATTTTTACGAGTCTTCATGGTACTATGTAAGAGCAACGATCCACCAAGTCATGAGACCAAGCCACTGCGCATGGCCTTGAATCGAGGTGGCTGCCTACCCTATAGCGAGTGCACTCAGCTTGTCAATTAACTTTTTCTTTCTTTTTGTGAAAATGCCCTAGCCTCTTTCTCTTCTCATGTTTTAGGAATTCGAACTATTGCAGTAGACCTTTTATTTACTATAACCCCATACAGTCACTTACTCACTTGAGAGGCAAATGTGTATCTCGCACGGCTGCTGCTAATAATCACACTGGCCACTGCGAAACTGATGAACAGCTTCCATGTTTTGCAGGACAAGACCAGACATGGGATGGCAAGACTAACAGTACAAACTTGTTTAATCAGACCATTATGCCCTACGGAAGCGAGCGGCGACAGAAGACCCAACGTGCTGACGGAGTGGGATGGGCGTGTTGCCAGCCCGCCATCCGGGTGTAGTATGGTGCAGATAGAAGCGTCAGTTTGATTAATCGACAGCGCCAGTGATCACGAGAAGAAGACTGCATCGACTGCCAACTGCTTTGCAACAACGGTTTTGGTGAATTTCTGGGTATTGGAGAACTAAACCAGTCAACGACGCTCAGCTAATTGACGGAGAAGGGCTCGTTGTGGCGAGGGTAGAACTGTGGCTGAGGCTTGTCACCGGCATCAGCCACAGTTCCACAGTGCGTTGCGCTTAGACGAGTTGTGTCAGCGGATGCACCTGTGGTACTTTTTCGGTGCCAAATCTACGGTTTTAATTAAAATGAGCTATTCTATATATTCTACATATTCAAAGATTTATTATTCTTTTTCTTATATCTCAATTTTAGAGCCATTTTTGAGTATTCTTGCTGCGCTACCGGACGAAACCAAAAAGGTGAGACGTGAGGTAAGGACAGTGCGAATTCGATATACACTGTAGTCAGCCTTGTGCAGCCTCAGCCTGGCGGATCAAATGGTGTCCGGTTAAAGCCCAACTCTGTAAACAACCACTCCCCCCCAGCAAAACCGATGTTTACGGCGCAATCCATCATCACGGCATCCACTAAGCAGCTCCGGTGCTACTACGGGCCACATATACATTAAAGCTTGCGTTTCCTATCTGGGGGGCATCGATATTTGACCTGTCGCCATGTTGCCGCCATGTGCCATCTTCTATTCATTTGCGCACATCCCAGCCTGGCAGCAACACCTTCAACTCACATCTGCACATGTATCCCCGCACGTAAAACTTAATCACTGCTTCACTTAACCTACATTGTGTGTAAGACAACAAGACATATCTTCGCGGCCTGTTCAACGGCTGTTGCGACCCAATCAGCATCCCATCCACAACAAACGCTATCTCAGCCCTGCTCCCAACGCCTAAACTCAAAGACATATCACTATCCAACTAGCCATCACCAACCATGAACCAGGCCGTCAAGGCCAAGTCCTGAAGTTCGACAGCCTGCGCGCTACGGCAAACAAAAGTGACCATCCTGAGAATGAACGACTTTCTGCTGTACGTATATACCCAGGCACGGACACCGCTTCCGGCGCCAACGCCGCGGCGACTGTTGAGGGTCTCAAGGCCGCTGTCATGGCTGTAGGAGGCGCGGTGGACGATGCGACAACGACAGAGATACGGCAGGTGACTGCTGCGCTGAGCCGAGTGGTCAAGTGTCTGGCGAGCGTGCTAGTAGCTCACATGCGTGGGAGGATTATGGCTATAGTCTGAGTAGACTGCTATTAAGACAACTCGGGCTTTGAAAACCAAAAGTCCGCTCAGAGTGCACTTGCACTCTTTTCAACATTATCTATAGCCTGTGCGTTTGTTTTGCAAAGGTTGTTCTGTCGTTGCGGTCGTCGTCTGTACAGACATGTGTTGTAAAGCGGTACACCAAGTCCAAATACCATGAGGCAAAAGCCAACGCGAAATAGCAATTCATTCATTCTGACTAATTAATCTACCACTGGATACATAGGAAACACACTTATCACCACAATACTCGCAGCCGATCCACACATCTACTCCACCCGTCTCTTGTTCTTCCAAAACGTCGCCGTCTCCGGCCACGTCCCCAAGTCCTCGTCCTCAATCCCCGGACACCAGTCTTTCAGCAGTTCGAGGTACCAGCTCCACCTCTGCATGCCAGCAGCCCCTCTGCCGCCGTTCATGTCGCCTAGCTCCGTGAGAAGTAGGTACGCCATGCGCGCAATCGACACCCGCGTACCCTGCGCCGACGCCTCTTTCCTGCCCTCCAAAAAGTCCAAGATTTGCTGGATCGTTTCATCCCAGAGCTTTTTTGCCGTTTTACGGGCACGTATCTCCAAGCCGCTGTCCATGTCGTACTCCACCGTCACGAAGAAGTCGCCGTACCGCTCGAGGAGCATCGTGTACCCATCGAGCAGTGTCTGGTACTGGGCGTCCTTGACCGGCACCACTTCTTTGGTTTCTTCTTCGTGATCGTTTATGAAGAATATGACATAGTTTAATGCATCATCGAGGTATTCAATGACCAGCACGTCCTCGTCCAGTGCAGCTGGGAACGTGTTGGGGTTCAACAAGCTGACTCTCCTCCGATGCGCGGCGCAGGTTCTGGTGACCTTTTTATAGGCGTTTTCAAACATTTTGATGCGTATGTAGGCTTTTGTTTTATATTCTTATATCTGAAATGATGTGTTTGGTTTTCTGGAAACAGGCCAAGGCGTAGAAGAAAGAGACGCAGGTATTTTTAAATGCTCTGTACATTATTCTCAACCGCAAAGCTGCCCATGCCCCTCACTGATTCACTGATTGCCAGCGCCAGTAATTAACGGCACTTCTGTCGTACAAAAACAGACGTCTATTTCACTTGCATTTGGATGAAACAATGTATGTCATCAAAACTGTATGTGTGCTGTCACGGGCGGCCCCTTGTTCATTTCCAAGCACAATAGCCCGTTGAAACGGGGCCACGTATACATGGTCATGAAAGCATACAGTGACAAACAGCCAGAGAAGCGATGAAGATAGGTACTGCGGCGCTTTACACTACCGCCACTACTACTAGCCACATCCTACACCAGTGGCATTGGAATTGGACGCGTACATACCTGTTTGACATTACGAAACCCAGAAAGTCAACCAATGCTTGCCTATGTTGCCTGAGGGCATGGGTGCACAAAAAGAGGCGCTGCGTCTTTTCCGCGTGTATCGCGGCGTCGAGGGATCCCGGTGCGGGCCGCCTCGGCCGGAGCGGCAGGTTGAGGCGGCGGCGAGCTGCTGCACCACGGCGCTTGGCTGCACGCCGGTGTGAGTGTCGTCGGGTCGCCGTGAGCTGGCGCTGACGGCTTCCGTGGTGGTTGTCTGAGTATCCATTGATGGCTCGGAGATGATACTAGTGAGTAACTTGGACTGGACAATGATCCCCTGGCCCGCAGTCTCGGTGTGTGTTATTTTGCAGGTATTGGGCGTCTTGGTTTTTGTTGGCTCTGCGCTCGGAGCGTGAAAGTCTCGCTAAATACTACAAGGCGCTGGCAGATGTAATCAGGGCACTCAAACCGCCCGCCACCTGTAAAGTATTTTTTTCTGTGTCAACATCTTTGAATCGATAGTAAAGTCAGGCCGTGCCACCTTGATTTGCGTAACCTTGGTGGCGGCCAGGAGTAATCAGCGTTACTGTGCTCCGTAGGGGCATAGCGCAGCGCAACCTTTTCGCTATCCGCCTCGGCTGCTCCCGAGCGGCCCACCAGGACCACGCGACTCATTGATAAAACCCGCGAGATTGTCCATCCTTTCGTCTTCCGAGGGTACACTCAACATGCCAGGAGCGCACAGCGTGCTAATGATTGCCATGACACTGATGTCATAGGTACATGAGGCGCTGTTGACGGCGCGCGTTGCTCTGTTGAAGTCGTACGCAAGGCGGTACGGTTCTAGAGTCGAGCATATGGTCTGATGCTGAACCGCAATGCCCTTGGGTGCATCCGTGGTGCCTGATGACAAATGACATAGGCGTCGTCTTCAGGCAGAGGGTAATATGAATTGAGCACCTTCTTGACTGCATGAACTAATGGTGCAGAAGCGACGAGACATCTGTTTGCAGGGCTAGAGCGTCGGCTGGATGATACCGCGTGGCGCAAGTGTTGAGTTCCGGCGCCGTACTGAGTCTCAGTATCAGTTTTGTGTAGGTGACGGGGGTGCCTGAGTGTGGTGACGGGCGGTTGGCTGGCGTTGGCTGGCGAGAGAAACTCTATTTTGTCAAAGTCGAATACCGCAATGCACTATGGCACATCTGAGACATAAGAACGCTTCAATGGGACTTTCCTTTCGAGACATGTACTACGAATATGCGTTATACAAAAAGGTGTGATTTCGTGGAGCTGGTTAACAAGCGCAGCTATGCAGAACCTATCAAAAAGAGGTAAGCCAAGGGTCTCAAGTACAAACCTACATGCAGTATCCAACTTAGAGCCCTATTTTACAACTGTGCAAGACGTACTTTGAATCTTTTGCGACGGCAATTGTCGAATCTTGCCGTTCTTACCGGCAGAACTCGCTTGGCCACTGGTAGAAAAACTACCGGCTTTGGTCGAGCCGACGTACGAGGAAGGATGGATCAAAATCTTGCTCATAATGTTGCCATTTACAGTCATGTTTCTCGATGCCGGCTCGTTTTGTTGTGCGTGAGGTATTGATATTGGCCCAAAAAGGAAACCAAATGCGGCGCGCTATGATTGGATGGAAGTTGTTCACGCCGGTGAGGCTCACCGGCCTGATACAAGTCCAGGTCCTGATTTGTTTCATATTAGTTCATATATATTTCTTCGGCTTTGGCACTAGCTCTACATCAATTCCTATTGCTTACCCTGTTGGGATAATATCAAGCACAATGCCTGTTCGCTCCAACAATACTGTCGATCTCCTTGCGCACCATTGGAAATACGTCTTTATATGCATTGTCACCCATCCAGCAGTCTAGATGCCCATAGCCATCGATCACAACTCTGCGAAGTTGCGTGCGGCCGCTGCTTGACCAAAACCGATGCTGCAAAATCTCAAAAGACTTCTCAGTTGCAGCAGGCGATAGGACCGCATTTTCGCCTCCCACGAAAAAAAAGATGGGAATTTTTGCTAGGCGGTCCATATTATCCTCCGTAATGAGGCTCTCGTGCGGACTTGAACCGGTTGTCACAGCTCCTATGCTGCCCATATGCCGAAGAAGATTGATCAGAGACATGCTCACGCCGCCAAAGAGCCGACCCACGTATCGGTGTGTCATTTCATTCAGGTTGTAATGGCTCCAGCAGCGACCAAAAACAAACGTGACGCGATGACAGGAAGCACTGTTGCATTTTTCGAGGCTATTCTCAGGCTGGAAACGCAACAGCTGATCCATCATTGAACGCTGGAATTTACCCGCAGAAGATTCACCACACTGTATCCACTGCCCGTTAAACAGCGAATGTAGCTTCGTCAGTGGCATTGCCGCTTTGAATGCATTGCACATGCTCCAAACCGGGTTCATGAAAACCTGACTGGCTGTAATCCCCAACACCCAGTGCGCTGGGATAGTGCCGTCGAGAAGGCCAGTAGCGAGCGCAACGGAGCCCAGACAGTGCGCCACGATGTAGACCTTGTCCTCGCCACATATAACCCGAATACGCTCTATAGCAGCTGCAATATCAAGCTTGGCGTTGTCTGTTGTCCAGTTTCCCCTCTCACCGTCGAGCTTGCCGATGCGATGAACGGGTACGAATACGCGATACCCCTCCATGTTAAAGTAGTTGACTGCGTTGACAGGAATCGTCGGTAGGGAGAATATGTTGTGGTCGACGGCTGCACCTGGAATCATGACCAGAGTTTTGGACTTTTTGTTGCCTGCGTCGGAGGATAAAGGTTCCCACATGTGCATCATTGTTTGTACACCATCTTGTGCCTGTATTCTGTATGACTGCATTGGCGGTGTTCGATTGATGAAGTCGAAGCCACCCGCTGGGTAATCCAGTTTGCCAAATGGTGAGAAAAAGTGAGGCAACACCCTTGCTGAGAAATTTATACCGAAACCCGCCAGGTGAGCAACGCGTGCTCGCGAAGAGGCCTTGCTCGAGTGGAGAGTGGAAATGGTAGAAACAAAGTCGCGGAAGTTGACACGGAGAATACCTGCTGCAATTTTGCGGGGCTGAGACTTGAATGTGTTTGTAGGCTCTGTGAGAGTTACAAATAGCTTGGTAGTTGACTTCCATAGTTTAACGGGATTAAAAGCCACAGAAACGTCGACGAGCTTGTAGCCATGGAAGTGAACTCGCCTGCCATTCGTGCCAACCAACTCAGCATCATAAGTCATCTTGGCTCTGCTTGTGGCTTTTTGATCAGGCCGAAAGAGTTGCACTTGGCTCTCCGAAATGAAGAAAGGAGATCCCTCGAGCGCTGGTATCGCCAGGTTCCCACAGAAAATGCCACAGCTTCCAGTGCGGCATGCGTGACTTGCAGATGGGTCATCCTTTATCTGCACTTTGGCAATTAATCTGGCAGACTCCAGGCTCTTCTTACCAACATTGTACATGTTTCTATGCACGTCCTTGCTCAGAAATGGGACGTCCTCCTGATTTCGGAAAACGTGGATATAACCTAGCATCATTTCCACGAAACTGACAGAGTCTGTGTCTCCATAAATCTCGTCCACGTATACAATATCGCTTTCCTGGTCGCCGAGAGATGATTCAGAGTGCTGATTGGAGCAGTAAGAGTGGTCACTGGGCGTGTAACTGATGACGAGATTATTATCCTTGGCGTACATTTCAACCGCTCGTTCGGCGAGTGCAGTGATGGTGGCCATAGGATTCACACATAGTGACGACGGAATAACAGAACCATCCACGACGATGAGGCCTGGGTGAGCTTCCGAAGTATTTTGGCCAGCTAGAAGTTGGCCCTTGTGATTCGTCACGCCCTTTTCTCCGGTATTGTCTCGCGACATACACGCACCCCTATCATCAGACATGTTAGCAAGCGACTTTTCTCTCTGATGTATCTGTAGGTCTAGATACTTACCCTAATGGATGCACCGTAATCTGTTGAGCTCCGGGAAGCAACTCTAGCGGGTTTCTGAGCAGCGTTCCGCCCAGCGCTTCTGACGCTCGTGCAAGCATTGAATGAAGCCTTTCAACGCGACTGCTTCGCCCTACTCCGGAGAATTGGAGCTGTGGCTGGTCGCCGTCCAGTCTCAGTGTGGCGTGGGCAGCTGCATAGCGGTAAGTTCGCGCCAGCATGGGCTGATAGGCATTGATTGCTACTTACTATCACGAGACATGACAAGGAATACTTGTGTTTTAGACACCGCACCGCCTCGGGCATACGGGCCCAGAAATCTGCTCTTCCATACCGCTGCCAGTTTCCGAAATCGCTTCCCGGAGCGCAGTCGCCGGGCAGGTGGCCCAAGCCATGATACAACATCCAGCGCCGGCTGCAGTAGGCTGGCTATCGCTTGCGGTACAGCCCCGTCTTGTATTATGAAATCGTCCAGGTGATTACTGTGAGTTCCGCGGCTGTCTATCGCGGCAGTTATCGTTGGCCCTGCAGGGCGCTCTTGGTCTCCTCGCTCACGGCCGATGGCATTAATCTCAAAGTCCGTGTTGTACCTGTACAAAATCAGCCTCGGCTCGGACCGTGATACATAGAGAATGCTCACGCGAATGCGAGCATGTCGCCATTCCCGCTCATGTTACGGCCTACGCAGTCACTCATCGATAATCCCAGATCCTTGCTGCGGAGCAGTATCTCTGTTGTCCCGAGAGTCCCAGCGCCCAGAAAGACCGCTTTGCGCGCATGCACCCACATCGATCCTGAATGATGACACTGTCGAAAGCTCTCTTTTAGAAGCTCTCGGCATTCGAAATGAACCAGGTATCCGCCATGGTCATCCGGAGCTTTCTCGATATGCGTCACCTCGCACTGGCAAAAGATCTCTGCACCCCAGTTCCATGCATCTGTTATGTAAGTGACAAGCGACGTCATCTTTGATCCATCATTCAACCCTGTGGTATCCTGTCCACTCAACGTGGAGGGTGACATCTCCACGCCCGCACTGTTTCGTCCCCCGTGGAACTTTGTCGTTTGCGGGATGACATGGAATTGGTCGCTTATCCCGAGAGCTCCAGCCTGGCGTTTTATGGCCTCCATTTTCCTCAGTTGAGGCCAGTTCTTGGGATACGTCTCGGGCTGAAGCATATCTCTAGCTTTCCCGTAGTCTATTGTCCGAGTCAGTTGGGTACCTAGCACCGGCGCGGCAGAAGGAGTTTACTTGCATTCATCCAGACAATCAGGATTTTTGCTTAACTCTGGCGGCCATTCTTCCATGGCCAAGGTTTTACTGTCGATTTCCAAGAAGGCGTTTGCGTTTACCAAACTTGTCCCACCGAGGCCTTTACAGGCAGCTATTAGAAATTGCTTCTGACTCGAGGGAGGCTAGCTAATAACTTACCGTGGCAAACGAAAGCGCTGAGTCCGGACCCGGCCATCAAGTGGAACATTCCTGTGGCATCACCTTTACCCATCATCTTTCCAATGCCTTTCTTATTGGAAAATGTGCCGCCGAGACTCAATTGCCTCATCAAATCGCCGAAGCCGACAGGGTACTCCCCCGGCCAGCGTTCTGCGCCTCTCTCCAAGATGCAGACGGATTCTCCGGCCCGGGCCATTCTCGAGGCTGCGACTCCGCCGCCGTAGCCGGACCCTATGACGACGCAATCGTATGACGATCGAAGATGCTGTATTTCCTCAGATAGGTGCGGAGTGGCATTCCTTGCAAAGGGCGCTGCCCTCTGAGAAGTTCGAAACTTGGTCATTCCTATTATATGCCGTTCTGCGTCGACTTTGTATTAGGGTGTTGATGATGCAAAGCAGAAATTCGCGCTGTCGCGAGTATGGACATAGGTAAGGACATGCTTTGTTTGTTTACCACAGACTGTTCGGGTTGCAGGGGTTTGGGCCTGGTTGTTCTATCAACGCCGAGCCTGGTCTGCAGAGCTTTGCTTTTTGTTCTTCCTTTTTCCATCACAGACAATGTGAATCACATCACACCGCTTCGCGGGGAACATCCACGCGCAGCAGTCCAGGGTTCAATTGCAAAGCGGCATGCAGCGACCGGTACGCAGGATTCCAAGGAATCATTGCGGACAAAAGAATTTTCGACGATGGCTGCAATAAGGGATATTTCTTCTTCGGGTACCAAGCCGGAAAGTGAGGCTCGTTTAAGTCTGGTGGAGTTATGTTAACCAGAATCTTTACAAACTGACGAGGGCTTGCAAATCAGCAAACATGGTTTTCAGAGTCCAAGACCCCAGCACCGATTGTGCTAGGTGTTGGGTTAAGATTAATCTTTCGAATGAATGTGTGTTGGATGCAGATGGCGGTTGCATTTTTTGGCAAGCGCCCAGAAGCGGTGTGGGCATAGATGTACCACAGTTACTGATCACCATGTCAGCTGTCTGTTTTATTGCAACGTTGCGCCAAGAGGCGAGCGACGTTCTGAGTGTCTGTTGGTCTCGCGTAGCTCAAGCCTGCTGAGGCGAATACCAAGTCGACCGAATTTCCAAACAAGGCTGATCTTTTGCCAGTGAGAGAGATATTGCACTTTATTGTCAACTGCTTCAGCAAACTAAACATTGGTCTCAGCAATACACAACTCTTCTCGGCACAACACCTACCTTACTTCACTTGTCGTCAACAAAACGAGATCCCTGTTTATACGGCCTTTTTTGCATTCATATTATCAAACTAACAGTCACGCGCAGCTCTTCCCGATCTTGTCTTTCTGCCTGCCACGCAAGAAGCAGATAAAAGTGAGCTCTTCGTCATTGCCGTCAATCTCGCTCACCTTCAGCCCTCCGATAAACTCTTGCACGCTTAATATGGTGCCTTCGATCCACTTGGTCGCATGTCCGATGCGATGGTACCATTCCCGAATAAGCTTAATGAACGTGTGCGCTTAGGGAATGGGTGTGTGCAGGAAGAAGGAAATCCAGTTATCTACGGGGTAGTTATCTGAATACAGAGCAAGGATACAAAAGAGGTGTGGCACAAGATGCGACAAGGCTGCAGAATCGCAGCAGGATGGAAGTGTGCAGCGAAGACAAAGCTCTCATGGGTGTGCAGCCTCTTGCAAAGTGGCGTACAGGTCAACAGACGAGGCTGAGAGGCTGAAAGAGGGCTGTACAGAGCAGTCGCATAGGTCCTTTTGCATCAACCAACATTTTGCCAACAGAAGCCGACACGCCTAATGGCACATGTAAAGATACATAAAGGGAAAGAACAAACGAAGGTGGCTCATATAGGCTAGCAACTAACAAAGCTCAGAGATGTAAAAGTTAGGCTTTTGTGTTGTGGTTCAGCTGGTGTTCATTCTACAACTGACCAGCTCTCGTTACATCCATAGCCGGAGCAGGCAGACCCAAGTAGACCATGTTGATTTCTAACAGAACTAGCTATATAAAAAAGCGTTGCTTGACACTCGACAACTGCTACTCCGGTTTGTGATTATAACCCGCAAGGAATGGAAGAGAAAGGCTGCCCTTTGCCTAAACCAACTTAAAGCCGCCTGGCACAAGCTTCTGGAACACGCCAGCGGGGTCATACTTGGCACTGGCAGCCTTGAGTCGAGCATAGCCTTCCTCTCCATAGCTCTTCAGAGGCTTTTGAGTTGAAAAGGCATCGTTGCCAAACACCAGAGGATCATAGAACCCTCTGCTCTTGGTGTATTCCTCGATGGCGTCGAGGCAGTCTTGCAGAACTTGGAATACGGCAGCATCCTCGTTACCATTGGCCCACCCCATTGTAATTCCCATCCCTAAGATTTAATTAATACGAATGCAGGACAGGTTTTGGCTGCAGATTGGTTGCTTACAGAGCTGTGGCTCTCTCTTCGCATTCAGCGGATCACCACCAGCACGTCTGTTGCTCGCCAGAACCATGGACCTCGAGATTGGCTGGGCCATCAAGGCCAGTGTTCCGGCTTGGATCTTGTGCATGCGGTCATTAAACTGGTTCACAATGTCGACGATGCCGACATATGTATCCTTGTCGAGCAGAGATGTCGTGGCAGCATAAGTCCATCTTGGTGAATCAATTAGCTACTTGACAATACAGTCACGGCACCAGTGATCGACTTACCTCGGCAGGCTGGGTAGCCCCGTCTTGGCCAGGTCGTAGAAGCTATCATGTATCTGGGTCAAGTCTGTGACATTGGGGATTCGGAAGAACGGCTCAAACGCCTTGGGCTTCACCGTGGGGTTCATATAGGCGAATGTGGCGAAGATGGTATCGTTGGTCAGAGCGAGATACGGCAGAATAGCTGCTTTTCCGTCGAGTTGACCGTCTACCTGGAAGTCGGCCATGGCTGCCATAAAGGCCTTGGCTTGCGCGCCCGAGTAGATGACAGTACCGCCCCAGACCTTGTCCATGGGGTAGGTACGCTGGTTGAGGTGGGTAATGATGCCTGCATTGTCAAGTTAATTGCCATCTTTCTCCTCATAAATTCTCGCTGTGTGGCATACCAAAGTTGTTGTTGCCAATTCTGGCGCCATAGTACAGATCCGGGTTCGTCTCGGTACTGGCCTCGACGTGGCTGCCGTTGGCCAGCATAATTTCGTACGAAATGACGTTCTGGCAAGTCCATCCGTACATACTAGAAAGGTGAGAAAGACCACCTGAACTCTGTTAGCTACTCTGAGCAAGCTTCTTATTAGTTTATTCTCCATACCGCCAGCAGCTAGCGCCAGGCCGACATCGTTGAGCCGACCGCCGACAACAATGCGCCCAGCGTCAATTAGGGAATGGTAAATATCTCCCCAGCGGTTGCCCATGCCAGATCGCTGAATTTGCGTTTCCGTATTGTAGTGTAGCTCTTTGAAGCCAGACATGGAAATCAGGAGGCCCTCGTCTATTCCCGCAAAGCCGTGAAAAGGGGAGTGCCCGCCGCTTCGGACGCCAAACTTGCACTGCGTTTTCTGCGCAGCAAGGACAGCGGTCCTCAAGTCATCAATAGAGCCGGGGGTGAAGATGCAAGTAGGCGTTGTCCACGCACTGGCGGACCTATACTGACTGTCAGTTTCGACATGCGCAAGGGAAGTGTCGGTGTTTCTCACCAGTGAGCATCAGCCTGCTGCTGGTACACAGCCGCATCGGATGTTTGTGTGACGAGGCTGTCTGGAAAAGCCGACCGCAGGATATCGCAGGCCGCAGGACACCCAGCAGTCGTTCTGCCGCTCACAGAGGTGCCAAGAGTATCACGACTGACGTTGATGGAGGAGAGAAAGGAAGACAGAGCGTCCGTAGGGCTGCTCTGTACAGGGACCGCGCTACCGGTGATGGCAAGCAAAGCCACAGAAGGATGCAAAGTTGATTTCATTGTGCAATGATAGGACGTTCCAGTATTCTGGGCCTCTGCTGTTACTCTCGTCTCTCCGCATACTTTCCTTGCCTTTAATATAATTATTGGCCCACCGATTCAGCGTTGGTCCGGGCGGCAAATCGGCACGGAGCTGACAGAATCGGGCTACACCAACCAGGCCGATCAGGAGTAAGACTACGGCTACGCAACCATGCGGCCTAGATTTTACTCACGGCGCACAACTTCAGCTGTTATTTTTGCCCCTTCCTGCCGAGTTTTTGCGGTCGCATGTAAGCTGAAAACCGGCTACAGGGGCTGGCAATGAGGCTGGCGATGCTGGCCTGGCGAGGCAGTCGTCGGCCGAAGGCACATCGGCCGAATACCATTCGCGGCCGGTCTACAAGGCTCAAAGCCTAAAACCTAAATTTGACGCTATTAGGCCCATCCAATTGACCAATTCTCGGATACGACTGCTTATCTTTTAAAACAAAAATACAGCGAGCCTCGCGTGTAGGGCAGTTTTCACACCTCGGCAAGATATTCCGTCGCAACAATCGCAGCAATGCCTGTGCCCCTTACAATTTCTGTCGTCATTCTGGTAGCATGGATAGTATGCGCAATTTACCGCGTCTATTTTCATCCACTCTCACGCTACCCTGGGCCGATAGTTGCTGCCATCTCTACTGCATGGTGGGAGTGGTACTGGAACTATCTGAACAATGGGCACATGTTGTTTGAGATTGAGAGGCTGCATAAGAAACACGGTAAATATTTCATCTTTACCAAAAATAACTTATGTGATCTGTGAATAACGTGAATAAAAACAGGCCCGGTAATTCGAATCGGTGTTAATGACTTGCACGTCAGCGATCCTGCCGTTTATCAAGACATCAACAGGACCAATTCCGCATTCACAAAGGATCCTTTCTTCTACCAGTTCATCTCGCTGCCTGGAACCTCGATTGGCGAAACAGACCCGTCCCGCCATAGAATCCGCCGAAAAGTCTTGACACCCGCATTCACCGGGTCCCGGATTCGCGAGCTTGCGCCAATCGTCCAGGACAAAACCAAGCAGCTCTTAGATAGGCTCCAGGCTGCGAGTGGTGAGCCTATCTGTTTCACGAGCGCGGCAAAGGCGTATACTCTCGACATTATTTCCAAAATTGTGCTTGGCAGGGAGATTGGATCACTCGCGCGGCCAGACTTTACGAGTGAGCTCAGCGAACATCTCCAGGCAGCCTTAGCCATTGGCTGGATTGGGCCATCGTTTCCGACGCTCTCTTCCATTGCGCTATGGATCGTTCAGAGGGTGCCTCTGTCGGTTTTCCCAATGCCTCACGTCCAGTTTCAAAAAGTGAGTTTTTCTTGCTCGTGCAGCGAAATCAGATGCTGACTACTGAAAGAGCTGTGCTAGCATGACAGATACATACCTTAAGAAATTCCACGATGGCGCCGATGGCGCAACAAAACTTTCGGTCTCGACAGCACAAGGTGAAAGATCTGCCGTCATTGACATGCTGATAGACCCGGCCGCTATCAAAGACTACCGAGTTCCTGGAAAGAGCGAAGTCAGCGACGAGCTTACCATGCTATTGACTGCTGGGAGTGATACGAGCTCGACTGCCATAATTTCGGCCATTCACTATATTTGCCGTTCCGACAATGTGCACTCGGGTCTTCGAGAGGAGCTCATTGCGGCGTTTCCTTCGCCACAACAGGAAATATCCTATGAAAAGGCCAAGGAGCTGCCATATCTGGTAAGTGCTTTCAGCCACAACCCTGTATACTCATTATTAACTCGTACCGTGTACAGACGGCTGTCATCAAAGAAGTCCTGAGACTTGGTCATCCTCTGCCAGGTCGGCTACCGAGGGCAGTTCCCCCGGGCGGTTATTCGCTTTACGGGAATCTACTGCCTCGGGGAGTAAGTTGAGATCTTGTTTCTAGCTTTTGTCTTTACCGTGCTCACACTCCATCTCAGGTCAAGCTACACACGTCAGCCTATCTCATGAATCGACACAGCGACATCTGGCGCAACCCGCACGAGTTTGATCCCACCCGCTGGATGCAAGGCGATTCAGCCGACCTTGACAAACAAATTGCGACATTTGGCCGCGGTGCTAGGCAATGCCTTGGGAAGGAGTAAGCATTTTCCGCGATTATCTGACTGTTGCCAGCGCTAACCTACCCTATAGTTTGGCCTGGTGCGAGCTCTGGGTTTTGTTGGCCAGCTTGTTCCGACGATACCACGTCGCCCTGACGCCGGACTGCGATACGTCAGAGCGAGATTGGGTAGATGTCATTATAGCACAGTACTCGAAGAAACTGTACATTACGGTGGAGCCTTCTGAGAGGTAGGCAGAAGCAGGAGTTTCAATCGCGGTTGCTTAATACACCTGTACGGGCGCACTCTAGATAGTCTATGAGTTATCTACCTATTTTCCAATCTACTTTCAATATTGATGCATTTGTAGTCTGTTTGTCCAAAAGATTGAGTCTCGGCTGTTCAAATGTGGTTTATACTGTACTTGATGCTGCTGGAGCAGGTCGTTCTTCTCGTCTCGGGGAGCCTGAATTATTTGATCTAAACTTTCCCAAGTTGATAGCGTCTGCCTTTGAATCTAAAAATATCTTTGAAACATGATAAATAATGTTGAAAAAAAGTGTAAAGACTCTACCTAACTGGCCTTTAGAAGCTGCGCGCCTCATCTAGTTATGCCCCTGAGCTTAATGAAGCACTGCATCGCCCTGTGGGCAATTCCATCGGTCGCTCCGTAGCCAGATAATTCCTTCTCGACCGGAAGCAGCTCAAAGTTCCACACAATCATCGTCACAATGATTCTCGCCTCCAGGTATGCGAGCTTCTTGCCGAAGCACCCGCGGGATCCCATCCCAAAAGCCAGCTGCGGGCCAGCCGTCGCGTCGAAAACCAAGTTACCGTTATCATCTCTTTGTAACCATCTCTCAGGGTCAAAGGCACGCAGATCCTTGCTCTCATCCCAGGTGTGTGAGGAGGCTGGCTTGGATGATGTGCTGCGCGCCTTCTCGTCGATTGCGAAGGAGGGCTCCAGAAAGCTGGCGCCGTTGGAAAGAAGAAACACCACGGTTCCTTTGAGGATATGGTGACCTAGAAGCTCCGTATCGTGAACTGCTTCTCGGGTGACGCTGATTGGACTCAGACGGAGAGCCTCTTCGATTACAGCGTCGAGGTAGGGGACTTTGCCGTGTATCAGCTCGGCTGCGGTTGGTTGGCGCCTTTCCGATGCGGCTTCGCGGTGCGTGTATTGCAGGGATTCTCGGAGTTTCTGTTGAATATTGGGGATGTCGGTCATGTATTTGAGAATCCAGATCAGATTCGAGCTGGTGGTGTCATGGGCGGCGACGACATTACCAAAGATCTACGCCCATCATGTCAGCACTGTGCTGACGGCCTAAGAAATTGAATAGACCGGGAGACTTACCTCATCAATTAACTGTTGACCAAGAAAGTCGGGTTGCCTGTTTTGCTTCTCTGCAAGCGAGTGTTCACGACGCACAATGTGGTCGACTGCGGAGCGGATTTCCGAGGCTTCAGCTGTATCCTGCGAATACATGCGCTTGACGGAGTCGTTGACTTGTCTTCGGACATATTCGTCTTTGGTTGACATGGTTTCTTTGTATTCGGCCGTCTTTTTCATCCACCAAAACGTCCACGGAGGGATCGCCGAGTTGATAATCTTTTCGATGACGGCAGTCCCCTGAGAGGCGGCGACGATGAATTCATGCAAGCATGGGTGTGGAAAGCTCGTGTACTTGTCTCCAGGCATGCGCACAACATCAAGGCGCGGGTCGGAGACCTCCAGTGTCTGTATCTGGGCTTTCACTGCCGACTCCTTCAAGTGCTCTCCGAAGGTGAAGGCGAGAATAGCGTCAAGCGCGACGTGGTCAACGTCGTCGGTCGCGCTGAAAGTATCGCCATTGGCGAGCTTCTCTTTCATTTGCCAAAGGCTAACAAGATCTAGCGTTCTTGAGTAGATTGCCGGCCCGGCTACATTGTTTAGAAACGGAGGAGACATGAGATCCTGTAGCCATTTGCGCGCTGCCCTCCACTGCTCCCCCGTCTTGAAACGAATGTGAAAGGCCCCAGCAGGCGCCAGCAAGTCGGACGAGAAGCCCGATCGGTCAAAATCTTTGCTCCGGCGGAGTAGTACATCCTGCGCCTCGCGAAAGTCGGCCAACAACACCCACGGCTTGGAGAAGGGCCGGACAAAGACTTGACACAGCGGTGAATTGAGCTTGTGCGACTGATCCGCCATCCATCGCATTACTTCCTTGGTGACAGTAACCGACTTAAGCATGTCTGGAGCATCTCCCAGAAGATTTTTCGTTGCAGCAGCATTGTACGGGATTCCAGGGATTGGCTTGGGAAGCAAGTAGTTGTAGAAACAATAAAGAATGATGGCAGTGACAGCTACCACGACGGCAACCTTTCCGTTTGGCACAAGATCAAGCGTTGCATACATGCTGTCGATTTGGGCTGTATCCACCTTTGACGCTGGGGTATCAGATTACGGGGTAGTAATAGAGATATAAAGACAAAAGAACCCTCAAGTAACTGAAAGAGCCGCCGATCTCCTACTTACTAGTAGTCTATTCCAGGCGACCCGATTCGCTAGTCCTCGCGAGCCGTTGTATCCACGCACGGCGGGCGAACAGCCTTTCGGCCGAAATTTAACGGGGCACTTTTGCGAACATCTGAAGATTTGAAGGGCTCCTTTTCCCTTAGCATGAATATCCCGGCCGACAGGACGATGGGACTCAAGTCAGGACATACAGTACGTTGCTTTCATTAAGGTTGACAAAGGTTCTATTCTAATCACTCAATCATTCACCACAGGGCTGACAGCTATTCCAAATCGAGAAGCAAGTTTATTCCTACTTTTCGCTCCATTCGCTCAAGGTACCATCCGGCACCACGGCATTCCACGAATAATCCAAGGCAGACAAGTCGAAAGATGTCCAATCGGGCAACGTGTCGTTGCCCGTATCAGCGCTGAGGCTGGTCGTGTGCAGGTCCGAGCTTCCAGACAACCAGGTAAACAGACTTGAGTCCGACGCATTGCCCAATCCAGGGTATGATTGCAAAGACAGGGATCGAGGCGAGGTCAGGCCTGTGCCGCCAGACTTTGGCATACTGTGTATCGTGGAGACCAGCCGTGACAGGCTTTGTGCGGCACCTTCCGCAAGAACGCTGATCTCGGACAGTGATTGAAGCCGGCTCAGAGTCTCCTCGACTGCTGTGATGCACATTTCGCGACATATCATCCTGTCCTGCTCGCCCTGTGTGCCAGTCACCCCTGCTACGGCGCCGAGCGCTCCAGCACCGCCCGCCAGATCGGGTTGAAGACCTGCGATTGCAATATTTTCCTCTCGTGGTACCAGATCCTTGATACAGAGACACGCCAGGATCACGGCCGCCTCAAAGGGGTAGATGATGACGGCCGGCAGACGCGTGTGCATTGTTCCCATAAGGGCGTGCAGCTTGCACGCGGCATCGAGAATGTTGAATGCCGCAACGGCCAAGCTTTTGCTTTGCGCATCTACTAACACTTGTTTATAGGCAGGCATGGCGCTAATCTGCGTCGCGTCGAGTAGCAACAGCGGCCGGAACAGGTGGCAGATGGACTCGTTGATGGTAACGCGCACAAGTTGTCGCTGCTTGGGGAGGTGGCGAAGCTGCTCATCCCATTTGCAGTCGGGCTTTTCAATGGCAAAGGAGGGAGGCAGGGTTTCTACAAAGTCCTTTTGCAACCAGTCGTGCATCTCTTGCGCCTGCGTGGGATTGTACTGCGCACCGTCGTCACCCTGTGTCTTCTTGATGCACGACCACATGACCATTAATCGGGCTTGCAGCATCCTCTCTGTGAAGGCTTCTGGCGCGTCGCTCTTGGAGTCGACTTCTGGTGTCAGATGCATGCGTGGAAGATTGTCGATGTCGAAGCCATCGCCAAACGACGACACACGGTCAAGCTGGCGCGATAGAAGGCTATTATGCAGTCGTTAGCTGATGGAAAATGGGTTCGGGGCGGCGGAAGGTTCACTTACCCATCCCACACGTACAAGTTGCAAAATACTCGACGTTTCATTTCGCGCTCAAGCGGATCCCCAAGAGCGGATTCGCTGCCCGCCAGTCTGTGGTAGCCGAGCCCGTGAGCGACGCGGATGGAGCTGGACAGCAATGCCCAGGAACTTCCCAGGCGACCTTCGCATGCCATGTTGAATGCATAGAAGCAGAGGTGCTGCACACGAAAAAGGGAGCCGCGCTCGCTGACTGCCTCTGCCATCTCGTTGAGGTTCGTCGCTACAGCGTTGCAGGTTTCGCGCACTTGCGTCAGCGGCATGCCGCGGATCGAATCCACAGTGTAGGTAGGGGATGGCAGGAACTGTGACGCAAAAGCGCAGATGCGCAGAATGAGCACCGCGAAATCAATGTGAATAACTTGTATGTCCTCGTCAGTCATTTCCGGTGTCTGCTTGGCCCACCACGAATCATAGTAGAGCATGAAGCTGGGCGGATGTACCAGCTGCGTCATCCAGTTAACTTCTGCGAGGAAGAATTGTAGTAAGAAGTCGAGGACGGATCGCGGCGGCATGCGGCTCATTTCTCGCTTGACGATGCTGAGCCGATCTTGTGGGAGGTTCAAGGAGCGACCGCTGTGGTGAGGATAATGTTCCAAGCCGCCCTAGAAAATTAATTAGATAATTATCTACCAAACAGAGAGACGCCGAATAGCCTGTAACTCACTACATGGTATATGAGCCCGAGAAGATTGGTGTCGCTCTCCTCCGAGTAGCCAAACAGCTCTGAAAGACCCAGACGACGATTCGCATCGGCATCGAGGCGTTGGGGCTGCATGGCGGGCTCGGCGACTACCGCCGCGCCTGAGCCAGGGCTCGGATCACTGCCAGGGCCTTCTGGTTGCGCCACGACCGGGACTGGCTCAAGGCTGGCCGCCGGCATGGCTGCTACGAACGTGGTGGCATGATCTTCGGGGACGACCTTGGGCGGCGACTTGGGCGGGCTTGTGTTGACGTTGGCGGCCGGGCTGTGAAGGTATACGCACTGCTCGGGTCGTCGCCGCTGGGTGCAGTGGTTGCACGGATACTTGCGATCGCACTAGACGGTCGCTCGGTTAGCTGTCTGACTGGGTAAGGGTATCATCGATGCTGATCTGATCTAATGCGGAGCCTAACAAGTGCATCTCACCTTTTGCTTTCGCCTGTAGCATGACATACACGACGTAACCTTGCGGGTATTGCCGCGGGAAGCTTTGCCCATGATTGCTGGGGTTCAAGCCTGCGACGTAAGCCTCGGCCGTAATGCGGTGTAGTTTGTTCAGAACAGAGCGCTGAGGGCGGGGGCAGTAATCATTTAAAACCACGGCTCAGAGCCTGAGCTGGAGTAGAACTGCCATCCGTTGGGATGTCTGTCGGGAAGAGCTGAGAAGAGGGGGGTCTAGCCAACGTAGAAACGTGGGCAGGATTCCGAAGAGGTAATGCTGTCGCAGGAGAAGCCGAGATTGGCTGAACTGTCTTTGATGCAATGCAGGTGCACTCCTGCAGTAAGCGCCAAAATCCAGCAGCCTGATGAGTAAGGCTCGGGAGGTTGTTTATTGCAGTTGTTCAAAGGATCACGTTCCATCGTTCCAATCAGCGCCCAAGGCTGAGGGCTGAGATGGGGCAGTGAATAGTCCCCCAACGCGATGGATTCAACGCGATGGATTCAGCGCGATGGATTCGGTGGCTTTGATTCATAGCGATAGCGGTGGCGACTCGTTGAAAGGAATCGTGAGATGCGGGTAGAATGGGTTGAGATATGGTTGCGATGAAGGAGGCTAACTAGAGTGCCAAAGGAGACGTTGTAACCTCACGTTGTAACCAGACGATGGGTCTTAATTACCATTGGCATGTCTAAATAAACATGCTTGTAATTGGCAAGTCTTGGTAGTCAGGCGCTCGTCAAAATTTAGCGACAGTCGTGTTATCGAAACGGTTGATGCTACATTGTAGTTACGTCAAGATTTGCCAAGTCTTTCTGGCTCGTCCAGAACCTCCACTTCCTCTTAGTTATTTACAGAGTCAAAGCCTATCCAGTCCTCACCTTGTGGGCGGGCCGCACTGCTAACTCCGTTTTCATTCCTTCTCCCTTCCTTTCCTTTGCCCTTCCCCAGTCCGGTCCCGTATCGCCAAGGCATAATCCATCCGAAGAACAAATCACGGCGCGCTTCCACAAACGTTGACGGTGCTAAAATAGTGCCCGTGTGTGGGCTAGTAACTAACGAAGTTGGTTAGTTAGCAGATTCGCTTCCACGCAAGCTGCTGGGGCCAATCGCATTCGCAGACCCCGGAGGCGGACGGCATGGCTGTATGTAAGACAGCAATGGATGCACGCAATCAGGCGTGAATGCGCGCAGGCATCTCGCTCTGATTGCCGTGTCCTGAGCTGTAAATGTAATTGCGCACAAAGTTGCCAGTTGCAGCTGAGTCGGGGGTCAAAAGATGTAGGCCTCGATTCATGTCAGGTCAGACGGTCGGAGCCGACAAGTAAGGTCACGGAGTCTTTAAGCTATCAGCTCCATTATCTAGCTCTTCTCTGGCTCCCATCTGCCGCTCTTGACTGCACATATCTGCACTTAGTTATGCATTTGAGCCATCTCCAGCAGGGTACTCGTTGTATTCAGGCTCGGAATCTCGGTCCTGGATCTTAAAGGCGCACTCGCTGTTAACCCGCCACAACGCCGTCCGCCCCCAATCAGAGGAGCCTTGCGCGGACTCAATTACTGACCAAGGCAGAGTCTGACGCTGGGGAAGGATTTGCTTACGACACGGCTTGGCTAAAGATAGGCCGACTGATGAGGAATTGGTGCGAGCGCTTTTGTAGACCAGACCACATGGGGTTTGCGGGCGCTTTTGCCTTCCACTTTGGCCCAGCATCGTAGACGAACTGACGGGGCGCTGAAACATTGCAGCCGCCTAACTAAATAGCTGCCAATGGCATGGTGCTCACAAGGCTTTCTATTGTTATGGCCAGTCAATGTGCAGCGTGGGTTCTAGGGCAGCCTTATCCTCGTCTTGTCCTCGTCTTGTCCTCGAGGGACCTGGGCTGAGAGGCAAGGCCCTGGCTGTGTGACAAAGAGTCGTGCGTGACCTGTCGCCTCCCAGCCGATTTTTGTCGGCCGAAGCTGTGACGATGCGAAAGTGGCAATTTATGAGTGCAACAAAACAAAAACCATTGCCAGCGAGAGAAACAAGTGAGTTGTGATTTCTCCTTCTCCAACGCAAAAATAACAAGCTGCCGACCAAACCACGCAGAATCACTTGCGACAGTTTTCGCCTCTACAACTCATCTCGTCTTGCACAAAAACCACAATGGGCACTTTTCCCGGCTTCCTCTACCGTCAGCTTACCTCCAAGCCCAAGCCACTGGCTGCCACGGTGCGCCTCGACGGGCAAACCGCTCTGATTACAGGCGCGAATGCCGGGCTTGGGCTCGAGGCCGCCAAGGAGCTGGCTGCCCACGGCGTGAAGCGTCTTATTATTACGTCGCGCGATGCCGCCAAGGGCCAGGCCGCCAGGGACCAGATCCTGGCCGCGACGCCTGGTGTCGAGGTCGAGGTCTGGTCTCTGGACTACGAGTCGTTCCAGAGCATCGACGACTTTGGCAAGCGCATTGCCGGTATTGACCGTCTTGACATTGCCATTCTCAATGCGGGCGTCAAGTTTGTCGATCGCGTGGAATCCAAGACGGGCCACGAGGCGCACATTCAGGTTAGTTCGCTAACACGGGACATGCCGCGACATGTTCCCTCTTGCAATCTTACTCTTTTTCTTCGTTTTGACTTAAACTTCTTACCAAACTTCTCACTGACAGGTCAATCATCTCGGTACCGCCCTGGTTTCCACCCACGTTCTCGAGCCGTTGAACCGCACTACCAAGGCGATCGGCAAACCCGCCCGGCTGACCATTGTCTCGTCCGAGAACCACTTCTGGGCCAAGTTCCGTGAGCTTAGCGCACCCAATGTGCTCGAGGCCCTCGACGCCAACGAGGAGTGCTTCAAGGGCAAGGACAAGAGCAACATTGAACGCTACAGCACCAGCAAGCTGCTCAACGTGTTGTGGATGCGCGAGCTTAACTCCCGCGCGACCAAGCTGTCGCTGGACATAGTGATTAACACCGTTAACCCCGGCTTCTGTGACAGCAGCCTCCACCGGTCGGACGAGCAGGCCCGCAGCGCTGTCAAGATGATTGCGTGGACTGCGGCGCAGGGCGCCCACTGCATCACCGACGCTGCCACGCGACACTCTTCTGACCGCGGCGCGTACCTGAGTGACCAGCAGGTAAAGAAGTAAGCATTTCTCTTTTTTATGCTCTGTTCGGCTTTCGGGGCTTTATCGGACTTCTTGCTAACTCCCAGTTAGGCCGTCCTCTTTCGTCCTGTCCCAGAAAGGCGCCGAGGCTCAGCGCAAGCTTTGGAAGGAGACTGTCGATGTACTGAGACGCGAGGCGCCTCCGGCCGAGATGTTGGAGAAGCTAGACCAGCAGTAGGTGGATTTATATGCATTTCTGCTTCGATAGAGAGCGATAATTTTTTTTTGTTGTTGTTGTTGTTGTTGTTGTTGTTGTTGTTGTTGTTGTTGTTGTTGTGTTGTTCAAGTTAAGCAGCCTCGAGGTTTCTGGTGGCGAGATGGTCATCACTTATACTGACCCTATTGCTTCAGTTAGTTAGAAGTAGCCTAGCACATATCCATTTGTTTGTCGCGAGTTCCACTTTGTTCCGAGATTTTAATAACGACTTAAATACCTGTGTTTCTTCTATACGTCTTCCGTCTTTTTGATACGGACGCATGCACACCAAACGGTCGTGAAATGTTCCAGGTCGGTGATGCAATTACTAGACAACCTGACAATACGCTACCTTACAAGTCTCCAAACTTGCTGCTACCAGCCTGTAATGTCTACTCTCGTCTTTGGGCTAACTAGTGGTGCAACAAGGCAACAAACTTGGCCCATAATGATTCAGTGTCAGTCAGCGAATTGACGGAAAACTCGACACTGGTGCCTTAAATCTGATTGACCCTCAGTAATTGCTACTACATACTTTATAATGTTTCTTCTCGTCTAGGCAATTGGCGCGTAGAAGCTGAACCTCCCATGCGGATCATACTTCTTCTTCAGAGCCTTGAGCTTTTTCTGTCTCCAATCCTCATACCCGTAGCAATTCTGCAGCGACTCATCGCCATACGCATAATTCACATACGTGTGCATCTCCTTGCGACCGCTCCCACGATGCAGCACCTGTCGCAGCGACTCGCCAAACTCGGCCGCTTCCTTGTCCAATTTGTCACCATCACGCTGGTACACGATCAGCGGCGCGATGAGGAGATTGTTGGCGCGGAATGGGAAGGCAGTCGAGTCGCTGTCAACCGCCTTGACACCTTGCGTCGAGTAGCCCTCGAAGAGGAAGAGCGAGTTCTTAAACGCGGACGTCTCCTTGGTACCCTTGGCAAAGAGCTCGTAAGCTTCGCGCTGGGCTTCGACATCGTAGGTATCAAGGTCGATCGGGAAACGTATATTGGCGAGGCCGGCTTTTTGGCAGGGCGGCGCGTCTACCGAATTGCCGGTCCAGGCGGGGAGTTGGGTGTAGTCGCCGGATCCCTTATCCGTCACGACGGGACCGAGATCTTCGAAGGTTTTCGTGTATTTGGGATCGACCGCCGACGCGCCTTCTTGGGCAATGTAAAACATGATGGCAGGCTGAATAGCTGTCAGCTAGATGACATTTTGGGTAATTCAACGCTGCGGTAGGCGTCGTTTCAGTGGGCTTGCCTTTTCCGCGTCAATGTCCGGGTGGTTGAAGAAGAATGAATAGTTCAAAATATCCACTGGCTGGGTTCCATTCTTCAGAAGCTCGTCGTTGATCTTCCGGTACAGCGCCTCAACCTTGTCGCCGGTGAAGATGAAGCTCTGGTACGCCCAGGTCCTGTGGACAATGTCATACACTTTGGATGTGACGGATGTGACAATGGCAAAGTTGTGACCGGCACCCTGCATGCCCCACCAGAGATCAGGATGAGTCTTGTTCGAGATAGTCATAAGCTGGCCCTCGGCGTCGACAATGTTCATCGACACGAACTGGTCGGAAATGAGGCCGTAGCGGCCCTGCATAAAGCCATGGCCGCCGCCGAGACCAGGACCGAGGACACTGGTGCATTCGCAGCCGCCAGTTACTAAGGAATTATTTAGCAACCGTACTTGAAAAATATTCGTTATTGCGAACAGTGTACCTGTTTGCTTGCCGGCAGCCCAGAGAGTATCGGTGACTTGCTTGGACAGAGTACCACCTCCAATTGTGGCAGTCTTGCCATCCTTCGCGACACCTACCGAGCTCAATTTATTCAGCCAAATCTCAATGCCATTCTTCATTCTGCCCTGGGTAGTGATGGCGCCATGGCCTCCGTTGACGGCAAGATATGGCAGCCTCTCTTTGGCGGCGAATTTGACCTGCGATTGTCAGCCTGGTCAGATCTTGGTGGAATGTTCTTGATGCGATCACAAATAGACAAAGTGGAAGGTACAGTGTAAGATACAATGACCAAAGAAGGGAAACGAAAGGGAGAGAAAAGCGGCCTTACAGTTTCAGCTACATCTTTCTCTGTAGCTGGCACCACGACGAAAGACACGGTCGGCGAAGCTAATACTGACCAGCGTCGCGTAGCGTCGTCATAGCCTTCGTTTCCAGGAAATAAAACCTGAGCATTTTCAGAAAGTTTCTCCTTCAACGCAGAAACGTCCCGGTTGCCTCCCCAGAGAGATGACAAAGGCATTTGTCCATCAGAAAAGTAGGACCAGGCCGACGCGCCCACGGCTGCGAGAACTTCCATTTTAGCGATTGAGTAGCTGTTTTATGGCACAGATTCTCATGTCCTGCGGGTCGCAGTCTCCTTTATAGTTAGGCCGAGGGGGTACGGCTGCAGCCTTGTTGCAGACAATATGCGTGGCAAGACATCAACTAACCAACCATGTACAGAATCGTCATTTCGGCCGTGATGTACCCTGTCTCGGAGCTATTTTTCGTCAATAATCGGTTTAATTCGGGCGGAGCAAGCTTACTGCGGCCGTATGCACTTACGCCGCTCTTTACGACAGAATGGTCACGATAGCCGACAGAAAAGGCCATTCTAGCTGTATGACGTATGACGCAAATATGATCAGCTAAAGAAATACATTTCAATATTCACGATACTGCTTAAACTACCCAATGCTACTTATTGCCAGATTCAATGGCTCGTTGCACATCTGTGTAGCATTAAATCTCCAGGTGAGCCTCGACAAGTCCCATAGGCCCATCCGCGTACACGCTCTTAATCCTGAACCGCGGATCCGCCTCGCGCAGCAGAGTCGCAAATTCGGCCCGCGTCCTCTGCTTGGCTCCGAGCCCAATCATCATCAGAATGTCCACCTGGCGCAGCGAGCGCTCGACGTGCGTGGGCACCGCGCCGGGCTCGGGCATGACAGTGTCGTTGATGAGCAACGGCGTGCCGGGTGCGCTACCCTCGAGACCAGGCACAAATGCGCGGAAAATTCTGACCACGTCGGCGTCGTTCCAGTTGTGCGTGCACTGGCGGATGAAGAAGGCGCCGGCGTCGCGGAGCGGCTGCGGCGTGAAGAAATCGTACTGGTTGTAGGTGATGCGGCTCTTGAGCTCGTCGGGGACGAGGCGCTGGCCCTGGCCAATTGAGTTGAGGGATGCATCCTGGACAACAAATTTCAAGTGAGGAAATTCCTAAGCAAAAATGTAAGTATTTGGTATGTGAAGCCCTCGACTGTTCTCTTTACCTGTGCCAGGGCAATGGAAGCAGATCCGTTACCGCCTCCTACATCAACAACGGTACCCTTGAGATTTCCCCACGTAAAGCAGTCTCGAAGTTCGTTAATGTGGCGGTCAACTGCATTTTCATATTAGCTACTTGCTGGCATTCCGTGTTATTGGCGCACTCACGTTTTGCGACACCAGTCATTGCCTTGGCAAACCTGACTGCCTGAATAGGTCGCTGGGCGTAGTACCCGAACATGGGCGCGTCATGGTAAGAGTGGAAAGGCGAGTGCAGGCTGTCAGACTGGTACGGTGCAGCCTTGAGGCAGTCCGATGTAGCCACAGAAGCTTTGAACATTTCATCAACACTGTTCCCAACATATCAGTATGATTATACCAAGTTCCGTAGGTGAGTACGTACGTATAGTGGCCAGCACAGTGAATCTCCGGATCTTCAGCAACAATGAAAGAGATGGCAGAGTGCGAGATGAACTCGGGACGGTCTTCTTTAAAGATGCGGTGCGTGGTCAACATACGGACAATGCGGGTGGTTCGGTCAACGTCGAGCCCAGCTGCAAAGGCGAGGTTCTGCAGAGAAATGTCTCCCTGTGCAGGCACCAGGTGGAAAAGGTTGAACTCAAAGGCAACCTGCAGAGCAGCCAAGTCGTTGGCCTGGCACGCGAAAGATCGCAGGAATCTCTTAGGCCCATCGACGAGAATGGAGAGGTCATCGAGCGACTGCTTCAGGCTGTCGTAAATCTTGACATATTCGGCAGTGTTCGGGGGCTCGCTGGAAGATGCCTCAAAGGTAGGCTGCGAAATGCCCTGCGCCTCAAGATATTCAACGATGGCTGTGGTCTGCTGGCTAATGTTCTTGGCCAGACTCAGAAGGTTGGTAGCGTTGGCGCTTTTCGCGCTCGCATGCACAGCAGAAGGCATGACCGTATAATTGTGGTATAGTTGGGTTGTCTAGATTGAGTAATGAAATGATAGACTGTCCAATATGTAAAAGTAGATTGTTACCTATTATCAGTTGTGGGAGAAGCAAAACGACGGGTCCAACGGTAATGTAGTTAAATCATCTCATAACTAGACCTCGATCTTCCGTAACGAGGCTGAGCTGGTGATGTTCGGCCGAGTAAGATACTCGATTCAATCGGCCGTGCCTAGCACGGAAACCGATCCGACAGCCTCAGCCTCATTGCAATGCTCTAACAAGGCTGGATCTATTTTGCTTAAGCTGGTTCCTAGCTTATAGTAATGTTCTCCCTGCTCGTCTTCATTATTGGCAGCTGCAGCTAGTTCGCCCGAAATATTACGGCGCCGGCGCTCGTTTACAGTGGCTGACCCGAAAGCTGCAAGGGCCAGCTGAGCTGCAAGCCCGAGCTGAAGCCTAGTTCTAACGGCCGAGGTGATAGCGATGAAGATAACCCTAAAATTTAGTGCCATTTTATTCTAATTACATGTCATTGTACATCATGTTGAAACGAGATGGAGCCCTGGGCCGAAATGGGTTCATATTTAGTCGTGTATAAACGTCGTAAACAGCCGACTCCCTCGATTCTTCAAACAAGGCAAGCAATATCTTCAACATATTTGCTACGCGTCCAAAGGAGTCTTTCACATTTACTCCTCCTATTCTACAATACTAAACAATGACCAAGATGGAGACTCAATCCGAGCCGGTGGCCATTGTTGGCATGGGTATGTACTTCGCAATGGCGATCGTGGAAGTCAGCACTAACTTCTCTTACAGGATGCAGATGGCCCGGCGGTGTCCGCGATACCACTGGATTATGGGAACTGCTCAAAAACAAAGTCTCAGGCTACAGAGACTTTGGTGACCATCGCTTCTCCCAAGATGGCTTCATTCACCCCGACGCCGAGCATATGGGCTCCACGTCCACCCAGGGCGGCTTTCTCCTCACTGAGGACGCCCGCCTATTCGATCATACGTTCTTTGGCATACAGCAGACAGAAGTCGAGACCATGGATCCGTCTCAGAGGAAGCTGCTTGAAGTCACATACGAAGCGCTCGAAAACGCCGGCGAGACGCTCGACAGCGTGGCCGGCTCCCGCACTGGCGTCTTTGTCGGTAACTTTACCGTGGATCACACAGTCATTCATTCCCGCGATCCGGAATATCCGCGACCATATGTCACCACGGGGACAAGTCTTAGCTTGCTGAGCAACCGCATCAGCTACATATTTAACCTTCAGGGACCCAGTGTCACGCTTGACACGGCTTGTTCATCGTCAATGTATGCTCTGCACATGGCAGTGAATGCCATTCAAAATGGTGACTGCGAGTCGGCTGTAGTCGCTGCGTCAAATTGGATTATTGATCCAACCATGCAGATCATGATGAACAAGTTGGGCGCCCTCTCTTCTACATCCAGATGCCGTACTTTTGACATCTCAGCCGACGGCTACGCGCGCGGCGAAGGTTTCGCTGCCATTTACCTCCGCAAGACGTCGACTGCGCTGCAACACGGCAACCCCATCCGAGCTGTTGTTCGTGGTACTGCCATTAATGCCAACGGTCGCACCGGCGGTATTACCCATCCCAGCAAGTCGGGACAAGAGACTGTGATCCGACAGGCTTATCGCAACGCTGGAAACCTTGACCTTGCCGATACAACTTACTTTGAGTGCCACGGCACTGGAACTCCGGTCGGAGACCCTATTGAGATTGAAGCCATTGGCAATGTCTTTTCATCGCTGAAGTCGTCCCAAGAACCTTTATATGTGGGCTCTATCAAAACGAACCTGGGCCATACCGAGTCTGCGAGCGCAATTGCTGGCATCATGAAGGTTGTTTTGGCCCTGGAAGCCGGTGTCATTCCTCCCAGTATCGGGATTACAAAATTGAACCCCAGAGTTGGGTTTGACAAAGCTAACGTCAAGGTCTTGACGGAGGTGACTCCCTGGCCACAGGGAAAACTCCGCAGAGCAAGCATCAACTCATTCGGCTACGGTGGTGCCAATGGACACTGCATTATTGACCATGTGAACAATGTCCTTCCAGGATATGTGCGTCCAGGTCTGTGCGAGCCATCTATCCCTCGAGAACTTGGCAATGTCGAGTATGGAGTAAACAGAGACCATAACAATATTCCCTTTGATGACACTCTATCGCATGAACCGACAAAATGGGCTTCAAATGTAAGCCATCTAGCCGATGCTGGAACCCGTCGCCTGGTTCTCTTGTCATTTGCAGCTCACAATGAAGGTTCATTGAAGCTCAACGTGGACGCCCTTGCGAGCAGCCTCTCCAAGTCAACTCACTCCCTCGCAGACGTGGCATACACGCTCTCTGAAAGACGCACCAAGCTTATGCAACGTTCATTCCGCATAGTCGACAGCAAGGATGTCGCAGCGGGCATGGCGGTCGAGAACCCCATTTCTTCCAGCCCTGCCGCCGCGACCACGGCTGGATTCGTCTTCACCGGCCAAGGTGCACAGTGGAACGGCATGGGAAAGCAGCTCTTCGAGTATGGCGTCTTCAGCGACACAATTGACTACCTAGACAGCGTGATTGAGAGCATGCCGACTGAGAAGCCACTGACATGGAGTATCAAAGAGATTCTCCGCGGCTGCGACGATGAAGACCTCGTCAACGTTCCTGAAGTTTCGCAGACAGTCTGCACGGCCTTGCAGATTGGTGTCGTTGACCTCCTTGCCTCTTGGTCTATCCGCCCTGTCGCTGTTGCTGGCCATTCATCTGGTGAAATGGCAGCGGCCTACGCCGCTGGTCGTCTTACGGCCGCCGAGGCCATTGTCGCTGCGTTTTTCAGAGGACAAGCCGTTCAGACAAACAAGAAAAAGGGAGCCATGCTGGCAGTCGGAATTGGAATGGACGAGCTGGAAGAGTCTAATTACATCCGCGACCTGCAGGACAGCGTCAAGGTTGCGGCTATCAACTCGCCCAGTAGTCTGACTCTGTCGGGAGATGTCGCTGCGATTGAAAAGCTTTCGAAAACTCTTACATCTGCCAGTGTATTCAACCGTCTTCTTCGCACTGGCGGCAATGCCTACCATTCTCACCACATGGCTGACCTGGGCAAGACGTACCAGGAATGGCTTGACAGAGGCATGATGGCAGCTCACAAACAAGGATTTGGCGGACCTGCGCACAAATACGATGCTATTCCATGGATCTCATCAGTTTTACCGCTCAAGGACACCCGCACTATGCCAGTCGACGCATCGTACTGGCGTTCCAACTTGGAATCCCCCGTCCGATTCTCCGAGGCCATCGCTAGACTTGTCAAGACAGTCCCTGTGGACACTTTCATTGAGATTGGTCCACACGGTGCTCTGCGTGGACCCGTGGATCAGATCCTGAAGGAAGCCGAATATACTGCTCCGGTTTTTGCCTCTCTTGAGCGCAACAAGGATGGTCAGGTTTGTCTGCTTCGCCTGGCCGGTAACCTGTTCGGTCTCAACTTCCCCGTCGACCTCGCCGCTGTCAATGCCGTGGATGCGCTTGAGGGTTATGGTACTGTGCAAGGCTGTATGGCAATCGACCTGCCCCCGTATCAATACGCGTACGGCCCGATTTGCTACCACGAGAGCCGTCTCAGTAAAGAATACCGCGGCCGCAGCATCATCCGCCATGACCTTGTCGGCTCCAAGCTCCCCGGCAATGCCAAATTTCGTCCTCAGTGGCGAAACATGCTTCGTCTAAAGGATCTTCCCTGGCTCGGTGAGCATCGACTGCTTCCGGACGCCGTTTTCCCCGCTGCGGGATATGTCGCCATGGCTGTTGAAGTGGCGGCCAGAGCGCACGGTGAATTCGAGGATGCGCCGCCGGTAACTGGCTACGATCTACGTAACCTGGACATCAAATCTGCACTGAGAATTCCCGAAGATGACCATGGAGTCGAGGTGATTATTTCTCTGGAGCTTGAGGATACATCGACCGCTAAGACGCCGGCCTGGGCTACGTTTACCATCAGCTCTGTTTCCTCAACGACCGATGCCTGGAACGAGCACTGCTCCGGTCTTGTCAGGATCCAAATCTCATCGGCAGCTCCCGTCATTGACGAGATGGAGACTACCATGGACGCTCGCCTTGTCGACTCGCGAGCATGGTACAGCAAGTTCGAGCAATTGGGTCTGGGTTACGGTGAGGCTTTCCAGGGCCTCTCCAACATCGAGGCTGACCCGTCTCAAAGCCTGGCTACCGCAAACCTCAATCTCAAGACTACAATTAACAAGTTCCCGGGCAAGTCATCCCACTATCCCATACACCCAGCGTCTCTTGATGCTCTGTTCCAGCTTGGTCTGCTGTCTTGCCACGGAGGTCAGCTCGACAGGGCCAGAAACGCATTCGTGCCTATTCACATCTCTCAGATATATATCAAACACGGAAACGACGAGACAAGCGGAAAGGCAATCGCCAAGGGTGAGCTTCGTGGTCTTCGTGGCGCCTACGCCAAGCTGCAGGTGCTTGATAAGACGGGTAATATCTTTGTTGACATCCCCAAGCTTCGTTGTGTGACGTACGGCGAAGCTTCTAGCAGCAACGCACTGGAAGTCAAGCCCTTTTCCAGCCAGCTAACTCGCCTCACGTGGCAGCCGGATATCCGAACACTGTCTAGCAAGGCGGCCAAGCAGCTTTTCCCGCCGCCGCAGAAGAACGTTGACTGCGTGCCGCTCGCGGAAACTATCCATCGCATTGCAGCTCTTATTGTCTACGAGATTCACGAAAAGTACAGCAGCAATGGCGAATTTGAGAAAGCATCTGAGCAAATCCGCCTGTTCTTGGCTTGGATCCGCAGACGCGTGCAGCTTGATGAGACGGAGGGTATGAAGCAGGCCAGAAGCCTTCGTCCCGAAGCACGCCGCAACCTGCGTGACTCTCTCTGCGCTACTGCGAAAGATGTCATTGAAGTTGAAATTGCCCTTCGCCTACTGGAAAACATGGAAGATATTCTTCACGAGCGCCGCACCGGAGTTGAGGTCCTCGTCCAAGATGGACTCCTGACGACACTGTACGACACGGGTATTGCCATGACTGGCGCGTACCCTCAGCTTCAGCGTGTTCTAGATGGCCTCGGCCATGCCAACCCGAACCAAAGAATCATTGAAATTGGAGCCGGTACTGGTGGCGCAACTCGCGTGGCCATGGCGACTCTCTACGAGCAGTCCACGCAGATTAAGCGCTTCGACAGCTACACCTTTACCGACGTCTCCTCCGGTTTCCTCACGGCTGCCAACGAATTCATGGCCCCTTATAGCGATATCAAATACTCCGTACTCGATATCGAACATGACCCTGAGGCGCAGGGCCAAAAGGCCGAATATGATGTGGTTCTCGCGTCGCAGTGCTTACACGCAACTTCCAACATCTCCAACACGCTGAACAATTGCCGCAAGCTCTTAAAGCCCGGCGGCAAGCTAATTCTCGTCGAAAACACCGGAGATTCGTTTGTCCACGGTCTAATTCTGGGTACTTTGACAGGTTACTGGGATGGTATCCCCGATGGCCGTCTTGAGAGTCCGTTTCTGGACTTGCCATCCTGGGACAAGGCGCTCAGAGAAGCCGGCTTCTCTGGAGTCGACCTTATCCTTGACGATTATCCTCATCCTTACAGCACGGCCAGCACTATGCTCACTACATTTACCGACAAGGAGCCCGTGCCCCGAGATGAAGGACATGTTGCCCATTTGCTGTACAGTGATGGAATCGGTGAGACCTCGCCGCTGGTTTCCCGCATGGCCGAGAAGATGAAGCGCACAGGTGTCGCTTGCAAGCTCAGCCACATTGATACGGCCTTTGATCTCCAGGCTAATTCGAGAGTCGTTGCATTCCTGGACGAGAAGAATCTTCTACTGGCGCCTGATGCCAGGCGCCTGGCCCTGTTCCAGCATCTCGCTGCGTCGGCGTCGACCATGGTTTGGGTGACATCTACTGGCATTATGGGCGGCAAGAATGCTGACGGAGCCCTGGCTGCTGGTCTACTGCGCACCATCGGCACCGAGAATCCAGCAGCCAAATTCTTGTTCCTCGACATTGATGTCGGCAACATCGACGATGCCAATGAGGAGTGGGACGATATCGCCTCGTGGATGGTCACCAAGGAGTCCAATATCCAAGTGTCTACTCCAGAGCTGGATGCCTGTGAAGACCGTGAGTTTACGTGGCAGAATGGATGCGGGTGGGTGAGTCGCCTCCTCGCAGATGCCGAGCTCGCCGAGCAGCAGCGCATTGTCTCGTTCCCGGCTGCCCACGCCGACATGCTCCCCATCGGCAGCCAAGGTCCTGTGCGCGCCGCATTCGAGACTCCTGGTATCTTGACTTCGCTCTACTTCCGTCCGTACACGGACATCTGGCGCGCTCTTCCCCACGACTTTATTGAAGTCAAGGTGGCTGCCGTCGGCCTCAACTGGAAGGATTTGGGTATCGCTGCCGGCACTTTCGACGCCAACAACCTGTCTGCAGAGTACTCCGGCATCGTGACAAGGGTCGGTTCCTCTGTCAGTGACTTCGCTGTCGGCGACGCCGTCTATGGAATGGGCCACGGTCATTTCGGAAACTACACGCGCGTGGCAGCCTGCTTCGCCGCCAAGCTGCGACCGACGGATGATCTTGTCGCAGTTGCCACCATGCCCCTGGTATTCATGACTGCCGTGTACGCATTCGATCACGTAACGACGCTCAAGGCTGGTGAGAGGATTCTCATCCAGTCGGCTACGGGTGGCCTTGGCCTGGCTGCCATTCAGCTGGCGAAGGCCAAAGGCGCAGAGGTGTATGCCACGGTGGGCGGCGCCGACAAGGCCCAGTTCTTGATTGATCAGGTTGGGCTGCCCGCGTCGCACATTTTTTCGTCGCGTGATGTGACGGATTTGAAGCGTGCCCTGCGCGATGCCACCGGTGGCAGAGGCTTTGACGTGATCCTGAGCGCTGTCAGAGGCGAGGATATGCTGTACGAAACGTTCAAAATTCTGGCACCGCTGGGCCGACTCATTGACGTTGGCCGAACGAATGTCATGGACGGGCATCGTCTGGGCCTGGAGCTTTTTCAGAAGAGCATCACCTTTGCATCGTTTGATCTCGGCCTTATCCTGGAGAACAGCCCAGAGACGGCCGGCAAGCTTATGCAGGCTGTCAACGCCTACTACAGGGCCGGAGACATTGGTCCTATCCAGCCACACTCTGTTTCTGGTGTTGACCAACTCCATCAGGTCCTGCTCAACTTTTCCAAGGGTATCCACGTCGGTAAGCATGTCATTTCATTCCAGGACGACCAGGCGCTGGTACGCATGGTCCCGACATCGAAGAAGGCAGCCAAGTTTGATCCTGAGGCGCAATATGTCATTGCAGGAGGCATGGGCGCTCTCGGGCGATCCATTATTCGCTGGATGGCTGACCGCGGCGCCTGCCATATTGCTGTTCTCTCTCGAAGCGGTGCTGCTACTTCTGAGGCATCGGCTCTTGTGCAAGACATGGCAGCTCGGGGTGTGACCATTCAGTCTATCGTCTGCGATCTGTGTGTCGCCGATAAAGTTACCGAGGTCATCAACTCCCTGGCCAAGGTCAGGATTATCCGGGGTGTGGTCCATGCCGCCATGTTCTTGCAGGATGTCTCCTTTGCCAAGCTCACGATTGATCAATGGAACAACGGCGTGGGCGTCAAAGTATTTGGCACCAAGAACTTGCACAACGCCACGTTGGGCATGCCCCTCGACTTTTTCGTCATGACGACGTCTCTGGAATCGATTGTCGCCCTCGCAACCCAGTCGGCTTACACGGCGGCCAACAACTTCCAGGAGGCCTTTGCCCGCCAGCGACGCCGTCAAGGCCTCGCCGCGTCGACGGCCTCGTTCGGTCTCATCACGGATGCCGGCTATTTGAGCCGCGAGGCTACGGCGGTCAACATGATGTCTCGAAACAAAGCTTCAGGCGTGACCGAGTACGAATTCCTGAAGCTCATCGAACCTGCCTTTGTCGACAACTTCAGCGACAGCGGCGCTATACACGACCCCCTCTCCGCCGTGAGCCACACGACCTGCCTGGACGCCGCGCACATGGCAGAGCGCAAGCTTCGCGAGCAGGACGAGACCACGGTACCGCGCTGGTACTCCGACGCTCGCGTGTCGCTGCTGATGCGGGCGATGAACGATGCCTGCCGCCATGGCATGGATGTGAAGAAGGACAAGGACGGCGGTGGCGGCGCGCGCTCCTCTGCAATGTCGAAACTCCGCGACGACTTTGACGAGGCTATCCGCGCGGGAGGCGATGCGGATGCACTGGCCAAGTCGTTGACGCTGGTGTCAGATGCTGTGGTCGCTGCGATGGCGGGCATGCTCTCGATCAGCCCTGCCGCTATCAGTTTGTCCAAAACGGTGGCGGACTATGGTGTGGATAGTTTGATTGCGGCCGAACTGCGAAACTGGTTTAACGTGGCGTTCCGTGCGAATATTAGCTTGTTGGATCTGTTGGATACGCATACCAGCATCAGACAGCTGGCTACGATTGTTGTGGAGGGAGCGTTGGCAAAGGAGAGCGAGTAGCTGTGCGTTTTCTTTGTTTGTTATCATTATATTATAGATTATTTTGACTTGCATTATTAGTAACCGTTAGATTTCAATTTATAGTTGGCCAAATGTGTATTCCAGTTGCGGCGGTAGCTTTTAGGTTCCGGTTGGGCAGGGGACGTCGTCCGCGATACGGGCTGGATAACGACACAGGGATTGCAATGCCACGTATCTTTTAGTTCATATTCACTGCTCGAGAAGAGTCTGGATAGACTCTGCAAAAGAGGTCTAGCCAGTAGCCCAACAAAATATGCGACCGTGAAGAGTTGGCCAAAGTGGTATGAACATTGGTCTACTTGACTTGACTTGGATAGTGGGGCTGCACGGTAAGTTTCCCGTCTTGCTCCATGTTCCTAGCCCATTGTTGCCTTTGTCTTTTTCTATTGGGAGTAAATGTGTTGGATAAGTGCAGCAGCAGTGATAATTCAGCGTGTAAGTCATTGTCACATTACGACCAACTTGGTTATATGCCATGAGCCTCGGCGTGAAGTTCTCGAGTCTGTAAGTTGTATAGTTGTATCCCATTTCCACCTGCCTCTGGAAAATAAGCTACAACTCACGAAAATTATAAACTCTCCATTTAAAGCTGAAGCTACATTCTTCTCGTCGCTCACCTCCGCCAGCAGAGGCTCGCAAGTCGCCGGTGTGGCTGTCCACTGTGGCGCGGACGCTGGGCCACTGAAGTCAGCCACTGAAGTCAAGCCACCGTGGCGCCAATTCAACTGAATGAGCCACTAACTGAGCCACTGAACGCAGCCACTGTGGCGCGCGCGCTGATTTCAACCACTAAAGAATCACTTGAAGCGTGCACTGAAGAACCGCTAACTAACAACCCTACAATGTTGCAACTACCTAAACTTGTAGAGGTTCGAATCGCCTTGTCGCTGAGTAATCGACCGCTCGACTCCGCGCCACTCCGCGCCACTCCGCGCCACTCCACGCCGTTTGTGGCGAGTGCTTCCTCCGCGATCGCTGCCTGACATGCATCATAGTTACACCATCGCTTCATCAAGTTACCTTGACGTCTCTCTTCCGCTGCGTTTTAGTGTTGGTCTGAAGAACCGTGCACATCGCAGCATGCGTCTTCCCTAAACCAGCTCGGCTTGCAAAGTGTCAGACCGTACCTGGCGTACTTGGCTTGGTACCGGCCTTATCGCACAACTACAATCCATCATGCTGGCACTCCGGAGGTCGCCGCGAATCACTCGTGGCGAGTCCCAGTCATATCTGGCATCGCTGTCGATACAACGGAACCCGGCTAGCCAGACGATAAGATCAGTTGCATCCATCACGACTCAGCAGAGTGAGCCGCACACCACCGCTCGCCAGCCTTCAGCTCGTCGCCAGCTTCTTCCCGACGCAAAACCGTTCTCAGATTTCCTCACCGACAACTTCCACCGGCAGCATGACTATCTCAGAATATCCGTCACTGAGCGGTGCAACCTACGCTGCGTCTACTGCATGCCCGAGGAGGGCGTCCCGCTGTCGCCGAATCGCGAGCTTCTCACCACGCCTGAGATCGTCATGCTCTCGTCCGTCTTTGTTTCGCAAGGCGTCACCAAAATCCGCCTGACAGGTGGCGAACCCACTGTGCGCCGGGATATCCTACCACTCATGCATCAAATCGGCGCCCTGCGCTCCCACGGCTTGAAAGAGCTGTGTCTCACTACGAACGGCATCTCGCTCCACCGTAAGCTCGACAGCATGGTGGAAGCCGGCCTCACAGGCATCAACCTCAGCCTGGACACTCTCGATCCCTGGCAGTTTCAGATCATGACGCGCCGCAAGGGCTTCGATGCCGTGCAGAGGAGCATCGCCCGCGTCCTGGAGATGAACAAGCTCGGCGCCGGCATCAAGCTCAAGGTCAACTGCGTCGTCATGCGCGGCGTCAACGACCGTGAGGTGCTGCCATTCGTGGAGATGACCAAGGACAGCGACATTGAAGTCCGCTTCATCGAGTACATGCCCTTTGACGGCAACAAGTGGAACAAGGGCAAGATGCTCAGCTACGCCGAGATGCTGGACACGATTCGCGGCAAGTATCCCACCTTGCAAAAAGTGCAGGATCACAAAAACGACACGAGCAAGACCTGGCATATCCCAGGGTTCGCGGGCCGCATAGGCTTCATCACAAGTATGACGCACAACTTTTGCGGGACATGCAACCGGCTGCGCATCACCGGCGACGGCAACCTCAAAGTGTGCCTTTTTGGCAACGCCGAGGTGTCGTTGCGCGATATCCTCCGCAAGTCAAACGGCGGCGAGCCCATTGACGAAGAGGCGTTTGAGGCTATGAAGCAGATCGAAATGGATCGCCGCCAGGGCCTGACCTCGTCTGACGTCCCGCTGGGCATGGCGCCGAACGAGGTCGAGCTGCTCGACGTCATTGGCATGGCCGTCAAGCGGAAGAAGGCCAAGCACGCAGGTCTCGGCACGCTCGAGCACATGAAGAACAGGCCCATGATTTTGATAGGTGGGTGAAGGGATCTCAACTCCTTGTTACGATATTTATCTTACGGCATTTATGGCTCTCATGGCATTCACCGGCGTTTTGTGGCTTTTGTCTTGCATAGAGGCGCATCATACGCGATGTTGTCTAGTGAATATTCATAATTCTCTACATATATTCTGTTTACTGTGGCTGAGACGCAATTGTGTAGATCCTGCTGCCCCATCTCTATATGGTGCCATGCCCACGAGAGTGGCACGTCTCATGAACCACTCGCATCTCTCACATCGTCATCCGCACACATCATTCAACCAACACCGGCTATTTTCTAGCTGCCCGGCGCTGAGGGCCAACGACGAGAAACCACCCCATGGCACACATGTTTCCGAATATGGCGGCGACAAATACCCCAAACTAACACACGTCTCCGACTCCGGCGCGGCACATATGGTCTCCATCGCCGCCAAGTCGGTCACCGCACGCATCGCCACTGCTGCATGCACCGTGCGCTTCTTCCCTGACAGCCCCGCGCCGCGCCTTATCCGCACCAACCAGATGAAAAAGGGCGACGTGCTCGGCGTGGCGCGTATCGCGGGCATCATGGCCGCCAAGCGCACGCCGGACCTGATCCCCCTGTGTCATCCGATTCCCGTCTCGCGCGTGAGCGTGGATTTGAGTCTCAGCGAAGATGACGCGAGCATCGAGGTCCGCGCGACGGTCGAGTGTGATGGCAAGACGGGCGTGGAGATGGAGGCGCTGACGGCCGCGTCGACGGCCGCGCTGACGGTATATGACATGTGCAAGGCGGTGGACAAGGGCATGGTTGTTGATGGGCTGCGCGTGGTGCTCAAGGATGGGGGGAAGAGCGGTAGATGGGAGACGGATTAGATCTCCGACGGAATATATAATCGCACAACAAGTAGAGGGTCAACAGCTGACCCATCTGCGATTCTTTTACTAATAAAGTCACAAATCAAGATCCAAGTATCCGCACTGCACTCGTCAAAGCAAGCTATGATATTTGTTGCAAAGCAATTGTGTGTGTCGCTTAAAAGCTACCTTGTAATATTCCTATTATTGCGCCCTTATTTACCTTTTGGCTACTTCCGGCCCGAAATAGCTCATTTTATACAATTTTATACCATCTATATCTCCTTCATCAAGCTGCGATTTCACAGCTCGTTCCCCCCGGCGCCCGCGAGGAAAGGATGCTCCGCCAAGTTCAGCCAAAAGTCCGACTCAAAGTCCTGCAACGTGTGTCCATCCCAGGCGTTCCAGCCACCGGCAACCTCGTGTGTATCTAATAGGGCCGCCGTCGACGTCGGTGAAGCCACCCCTCTCACTGCCTGCCCGTGGCTCTGCGGCGTGACGCGCCCTAGTATGAGCCTCGAGAGTAGGCACCCGATCGTCTTGGATGCATCTACGAGGAGCTTGTAGTTCGGGTCGTCCGTTTCGATCAGTACACCTGTCTCCATCTCGACGACGAGAACACTAAGACTCTGGAAGACTCTTGATGTGTCAACGCTGGGGTGCGGCTGGACCTTGGAGGACTGATGGAGTAGCCAAAGGCAGATTACGCCAGCAGCGGATAGGCCATAATATGCAACCTGCTCGAGTTAGCTTTGTGGGAGTATGCGTGTCGTGGGCGTATAGCTTACCTTCCAGACAAGGGACGTCCCAGAATTCACCAGATAGTCCTTTTGCATGAGCGCTTCGACGATCAACATGAGAATCTCTGCTGCCGTTGACACGAGTTCGGGGTCGGACTCGGGCCTTGACCGCGTAACAGCCATGCGCAGCAGAAAAAGAATGTGTAGCTGGTTTAGCCGTGCGTTGAGAATGAAATCGCGAACCACCGGCGCTTGGTTGCATTGCTTGAGCGAGCTTTCTAGACGGAAATGAGGGGGCAAGGCTTGCCACTGGGCGTGAGCCTTTTCCCGGATCTCCCTACATCATATAGTCAGTAACGGTGGCGAAAGCTGCACACATCATGTACGTACTTGACTTTCGGATGATTGTCATCCACGCCTTCGAGGCAAAACAGCTCCATGATGTCTTCTTTCAAAATGCCGCACAAGGCACCCCACCGGATATCCGCGACGTAGTCAAACGGCATGTCCTGCGGCCATGTCGTCGCCGAGGGTTCAATGGGCAGTCCGTTACTACGAGGCAGAATGAGCTTGCAGTACTTGAGGTGTATGCGCGGAGGCCGACCGAGGAAGATTGATACGTTTTTGTCGGCAGAGTATGTGAGCGCAAAGGTGAGCCGGCGGAGCTCGAGTAGAAACGGCGGGAAGATGTTGTAGTCGCTGTTGGTCTGCTGGTGTAGACCCAGCGCGTATATGGAACTAATGACATCTCCGAGCCTTTTCCAGGAGTGGTAGCCTATTTGGTGTCAGTGTCGAGATGGCAAGGCATGGTACTGCAATAATCACTTACTCTGGTCACCATCAACAAACGAATGCAGGATCCAGTTCTCATACTGGAGCACAAGCTGCAGATCATTGAGACAATCCAGAGACAGAGCAATGTCGAGACTAAGATCCGATAAGTTCATGCCCAGCCGCTGCAAATCTCGGAGTTCCTGAGCCGACTCAAACTTGGCCATTTCAATTGCCGCTCTGGAGGCTGCCGTGAAGAAGAAGCCCAGCGTCTCCCACCGGCATCTCTGCTTCCCGAACTGCTCCTGGAAGTCGTGGAGTGTGGTGCTCGAGGCCAAGTCTATGGGGCGGCTCGTGTTGAAGAAAAGACTCCGAGACATGTCGGTGCACTGCACGGGAGTCCGACCCTGGTTCGAGAACAGCGTGCGCATGGTCGCGATGCAGTGCTCCAGGAACGGGCCGGCAAGTGGAAGACTAGATCCCCGCGCTGTCCACGAGAGTATCAGGCTACAGCACGACTCAATGGATACAGTTGCCTCGATCTGCTTGACAAGGCCGGCGCCACGCGCGACATTGGCTTCGCGGATGGGATTGTCCGAGTTGACGGCATTACTATCACTGTCACTCAGCATGGAGTCCCGCATGTCCGGCAGGTTGCCGAACAAAGTCGTGGAGCTGAAGGACCCGAGATAGCCAGGATTGGGGTATCTATGGGGCTTCGGCGCAACGGCATCACTGGCGATGACCGAGTCTCTGCGATTGGCCGCGAAACTCGGCGTGCTGCTCGTCGTATTGCTACATACGGAGTCAGCATAATTCGATTATAGCCCGTGCGAGCAATATCAGAAGCTCGGAGCGGGTTCCGGACGAGTGACGAGGGGAACTAGGGGAACCCCAACCCATCGTACCAGCACATACCTTGTAAGTGCTGGCGCCGCCGGAGTAACGCTCTTCTCCGGAGCGCGCTTCGTTTTCTTGAACGGCGAAGCGCGGTAGACGCATTCCGACTGTCGCGATTGGTTCTGGCAGCGAATGCAGACCGGTTTGGCATGATCGCACGCCACTTTTGCCGCCCTGCACGGGTCGCAGGCCGCGAATTTCTTGCGAGCCGCCGGCATGGTGATGATTTACTGCATTGAAGAGCGCTGCAATTGATGTTAGTAAAAGAAATGCTGCGGTCGGAGTAGTCGTTTGGTGGAGTGTGCGAGCCCGGCGTGATGAGTAAGCAGGCAACACTGGTGTGCTTGACTCAGGGAAGCAAACTGGACATGAAATATTGTGTTTTTTTTTAAAAAAAAAAAAAAAGAATTAAAAATGCCATAATTTATAAAACATGTATTCGTCACTGTACACTGTGCGTACAGGATTATCCGTCTATTCGCTGTCCAATGCGCCACCCAACACGTCATACTCGACGTCCTCCTTCAACCCGCCTACTCAAGCATCCTCGTCCTTTTCCATCAGAATACCGTTACCAGCCTTTTGCACCTCCATGTAGCCAAATAGAGGACCAGCGGGCGCATCATCCCGGTCTAGGAAAATTTCTACCATTCGCAGACCCTGGCCATCTTTGAGCTTCTCGTCATTGAGCACCTTTTCGAGCTCGCCGTAAGTCCTGGCCGTGGCCGTGTAAGCATCGTCTCCGGCGCCGAAAAAGGCCGGTGCCTTGAGGTAGTTCCACGGCGAAACGTCATTGTAGCCCTCATCCTTGCCGTGGATGCATCGCTCCACGGTGTATCCGTTGTTGTTTACCAGAACAACAATGACGTTGAGGTTGTGACGGACAATGGTGGCAAGCTCTTGCGCCGTCATCTGGAAGCTTCCGTCGCCAATGAACAGAATTGTGCGAGACTTCTTGAGGTCGTGAAATTTGGACGCCTTGATGAGCTCCTCCGTGGCCATCGCAGCACCTTGCGCCGCAGGCAGCATGTAGCCGATGGAGAGCCAGGTAACGTGAGTAAAGTAGCGCGCGTATTGCGGCAGCGGAACCACTCGAGAGCCATAGCTAGACGTACCGGTTTCGCCCATGAGGATATCGCCTGGCCGGAGAAAGTTGCCCATTACCTTCCATAGCCGGTCATGCGCAAGCGGGGCATCGGCAGGGACCTCGGAAAAGGGCGTGATGGTAAATCTGGGCAGGTCGGGGTATGTTGTGTAGATGCTCTTGGCCTTTTCCGCGTCGATGCTCTCGACAATTTTGGGTACCAGAAATTTTCCAGGTGAGTCCCGGATGAGCTCATTTTGGAAGACGGTCTCGTTGTGACTAAATGAGATGGTGGTCTCGGGGTTGGGCAGAGCTGCGTTGCCGTACGAGTTGGTTGTGCTAAAGTGAGGGCCAAAGCAGAGAATGAGATCGGCCTCCTTGAAGAATGTGGCGACCGAGTCTTCGCCGAATCTCCCCATGTAGACTCCGTGGAAGTTGGGCTGTGTCTCGTCCAGGAGACCTTTGGCAAATCCCGTGACATATGTCGGCCAACCAGTGCTCTTGGACAGGCTCTGTACGTCCTCGACGATGCCCAGTCCTCTGCTCTCTCCGTCAAGCAAAATGACGGGCTTCTTGGCAGAGTAAACCTTGTCCAGGACCTTTGCAATCAGACGGTCTTGGCTTCTCGTGGGCTCATGCTGAATGAGCTGCAGAGGCCGGGCGAGCCGCTCTTCCGAAACCTGCGCAGAGACCATGTCGACGGGCACCTCAATGTAGACCGGTCGGCTGTGGAAAAGACACTGCCTCAGAGCCTCGTCAATCTGCTCGGCGCTGGTTCTGGGGTCCCATAGACGAGTCTGCGCAACGGTAAAGAGGGCCTGCGCCTGGGCAAATCTCGTGAAATCTCCATCCTTCATCGTGTGGTGCACCAAGATGCGGCCATCCTGCATCGCGCGGCTGGGAACGCCAACTACGTGCACCACGGGTGCCCTCTCTGAAAAGGCGCCGGCAATGGCGTTGATGGCGGACAGCTCGCCGACACCAAAAGTCGTCACGATGGCGCCAATGCCCTTGATTCTCGAGTATCCATCAGCAGCATACCCAGCATTGAGCTCATTTGCACTTCCCACCCAGCGGAGGCCGGCCGGCTCAACATAGTCGAGCAGTGTGAGGTTGAAGTCGCCGGGTACGCCGTGAACGGAGTCAACGCCCAATTGCTGGAGTCGCTTGAACAAATACGTAGCGAGCTTCATGGTTCCGGGCATGACGGGCAGATTGGACGGGATTGAATGTGAAAATCTGAGAAACTAAATTCCAAGAACGAGCATCGCGAGATGGCAAAAGCGGAAGCTTGAAATATATATAGAAGCCATTGTCGTTTACTCCGCACATACGACCGGCTTCGGCGTAGAGGCCCGCGAGCAGTTAGTGGGTAGGTCCGATGCTGGGTGGCACCTGCCCTGCGGTCAGTGCCCAGCTTCTAGCGGCAACTAACTAATTACAGAGGGCGCGCGCCCTAGGTTCCGCCTTCCCACTTGCCACTCTTGCGCCTTCCGCGGGCCAATGCCGACAGTGGCCGCACTTTGTGATTACTCCGACTACGCCGGCGCAACTGGTGCACTACGCCGGTTTCCGATTCGGTATAAGTATCGCCAGCACCAGACTGCGGGAGCCGGTTACAGATATTATATTCTCTCTGTGTCAGTTAGACGAGTTAGCCAAAGACTACTCTTCTGAATAGCCGTCGCTCTGAATTCATCTGGATTCAATCACAATGACTTCTCTCGCTGAGCAGATTGCCCAGTTCCAAGCGCTGCGCGCCCAGGCAGAGCCCCTTCCCACAGACAGCGCTGCGTACACAACATCTGCCTTTTTCAAGTCAAAGAATGCCGGGCAAGGGAAGCCAAAGGCAATGCGATGC
Source organism: Lecanicillium sp. G3 (assembly GCA_037575805.1). Lineage (NCBI taxonomy): Eukaryota > Fungi > Ascomycota > Sordariomycetes > Hypocreales > Cordycipitaceae > Lecanicillium > Lecanicillium sp. G3. The sequence continues at coordinate 52,160 of JAZHPD010000054.1, forward strand.
GACCAGCATCTTAGCCTTGATAGCCGCGCGCAGGGCTCCTCGCCGTTGAAGACGGCCAACCGCGGCAACAATATGGACATGATTACGCTGGGCACTGGCCGCCCGTCCGCACAGTTTTACCCCATTGAGTCTCTCACCATAAACTGCGTCGACGATGCTTCCGCCAGGGAGGACAAGCCGAGCAAGGACATTACCTGCTCCAAGGGCGACAGCGCATACAACCTGGAAGCTGCGCTCAATTACGGCTTCCCGGCTGGTTCGCCGCAATCTGTGCGCTTCTTCACCGAGCACGTTGAGATGATGCACAGCCCGCCGTACGAGGACTGGAAGACTAGTCTCACCTGCGGCACTACATCTGGCCTGGAGATGGTCTTTCGCATCTTCTGCAACCCAGGAGACAATATTTTGGTCGAAAAGTACTCCTACACCGGTACCATTGTGGCTGCCCGAGCGCAAAGAATCAGCGCCGTCCCCATCGACATGGACCAGTCTGGCCTGTCTTCCAAGGAGCTGGACAGCACACTGACAAACTGGGATGCTTCCAAGGGGCACAAGCCGCATGTGCTATACACGATCCCCACGGGCCAGAACCCAACCAGCGTGACGCAGAGCGTTGAGAGGCGCAAGGAAATCTATAAGGTGGCAGAGAAGCACGATCTCATTATTGTCGAAGATGACCCCTACCTTTTCCTGCAGCTGGGCGAGGCATCCAAGCTTGACCCCAACAGCCCAGAGGCGCTTCAAGAATACATTGGCAAGCTGCCGCCTTCTTACCTGTCTCTCGACGTGTCTGGTCGCGTGGTCCGTCTCGACTCTACCTCCAAGATTCTGTCACCAGGTCTGCGGCTCGGCTGGCTGACGGCCTCTGCCCAGATCGTCGACCTTTTTGAAGCCTACTCCGAAGTCAGCGTCTTGGCACCCAGCGGCCCCTCGCAAGTCATAGTGAACAAGCTACTCGACCAGACATGGGGCCACGCCGGATTCATCAAGTGGCTCGCAAATCTGTCGCACGTTTACAGCAATCGTCTAAACATGATGGTTGACGCGTGCGAGAAGCATCTTCCCAAGACTGTCTGTACATGGAAATATCCTGATTCAGGCATGTTTCTATGGATCAGCATTGATGTGACAAAGCATCCCAAGGCGCCGAGCGGAGTGCCAAGCCAGGAGTTCCAGAGCGAGATTGAGGGCAAGCTCTACGAGCAGGCGCGGGACAACGGTGTGCTTATAAGCAGAGGAAGTTGGTTCCTGGCAGATCCCAAGCAGGTGTCTGAGGCTGCGCTGCGTCTTACGTTTGCCGCTGCAACAGAGCCGCAGCTTGCACCGGGTATTGAGCGGTTGGGTAAAGCTGTGCGGGAGGAATTTGGACTGTAGATACCACTGTACGCCTGTTTCTCATGACTTATGAATTCATAATGTATATATTCAACGAATGCATAAATTGAACTCGACATGGTGTCTACCTTTTTGTTTTGTTTTGTTCTCGTCACGTTCCCTTGTGGTTTCGATTAATTGTCGATTATTTGGGCATGTGGGCCATGATCATATATGACAGCTCGTCAAACAGCGTCTGTCTAGTTCTGACAAAGCTTTTACAAACTTCAGCCGATAGATTCAGAGGTACCGAGACGGATCTGCTTAGTGGCCGCATCGCCGATGCTTAGGGTCATGAATCTGCGGGCAGCCAAAGCAGCAGAACAAAGCGGTGATGAGCTATTATGCGATAACTACTTCCACCTTGGCTGAAAGCTATACAATTACGGCTTGGTGCAGTTGGCGCGCGACCTACTCAGAGTTACTCCAAAGGCGGCACTAGTGTAGATCACAGGCTGTAGAGCCCCTCACGCTGAGTCACAGCCTCGCGATGACAATCAGCCTTGATTCTACATGCGGTAGTAGTTGATGGTTCAACTCGTACCTAAGAACAGTGTGCTGTCATAACGTCTTCATGGAGTACACGGTAACAGAGATTGAGCCCAATGAGGCAGGCGTCGACTTTTTCCTCTCTCGGTATAAGCCGTTTCGGCTTCAGGCACTGCAGACAGACCCGGACTGTGAGTTTATTTGAAATGGACTGAGCATTCCGGCGGCAGCTAACCTTGCACAGCCTTTGGGTCTACGTATGAGCTCGAGGTATCCAAGGACGATGACTTTTGGATCAAGCGCCTCAATCGCCCGGGAGCAAGGACTTTTGTAGCTGTGGGTGCAAAGGACGGCAACATTCTCTCGTCGGTAACAATTGTAAGCGGTATCTCGATATCACCACTTTTGGCGATGCAGGTTGGTCTGCTGCCCGAGGAGCGCGATACCAATTCGGCGCTGCTGCTGCACTATGTTGTCAGCGGCGTGTACACGGCCAAGGACGCGCGGAGACAGGGCATCTCAAAGGCAGTTTTTAAAAGGGTCATGGAGTATGCTTGTGAGACTGCAGAGGCGCAAGAAAAGTCTTGTCTAGTGACGATATTTGCGCGCGACGAGAATGACATTGCCATTGGCATGTATGAGAAGCTCGGCTTTTCGGCGCTGACAGGCTATGTCAACGACCAGGATAACGTCGTGTTGTATTCCTACAAGCGTCGCCAAAGTTAATTATTAGCTAGATAATTTATTGGATATTAGTTAAGTGTTTTTTTGTTTTTGTTTTTTTTTTTTGGGCGCGCAAGACGCTGCAATAAACGGCATGACACTCGCCTGTTTTTCAACATCAGCGTAATCTGGTAGCTCGAAGCAGTATTTGCCTCATGAATTCCGATTCCATATGAATTACCTGTATATCTGTTTAATTTATTTTAGTTGCGAGACAAGTCCAGAGGTTAGACACAGCGTGATCCCGGATCGCGATAGTGTGGAGCTCGGCCCCGACCGACAGTTAGCCGGCTCTAGCCTCCTAGTCGGTGACGTTTTTCTCTTTTGCTCCGTGCAACTTGATCACATCTGACCAACTTGCAAGGATCGCTCTGCAGCTGAATCCCTCCCATAGCATCTGTGGCCAACGCAGAATCGTCGAGGCCGTTTCAGTCGACAGAGACCCCCACGCGGCGTTGACGTTGGGAAAGGGTTCGTCAGCCGGCATCTTCACGCTCACTCACCATGCCGTACGGAACTGTCAAGGCGGTGGCGGGAGACGGCACCCAGCCGAGATTTGTTTCAAGCTCCGATGCCAATGGGCAGGGCGGCGACTTGTCCGGTCCCTCCACCGAGACCAGCTCGCATGATGGCCGGGACAAGGTTTCGTTCCGGGCGCGCACCAGGGCTTTTTACCACGACAACATCGGGCTGTTTTTTGTCTTTCTGGCGCAAATCTTTGCGTCCGTTGTAAGCCGCGGGAGAAACTCTTTCGACAACGAGCACCGACCGCTGACAGAGACCAGATGGCCATGACTACGCGACTACTGGAAACAGGGTTCGACACCAAGTTTCACGCGCTGCAGATTATCTTTGTCAGGATGGTTGTCACCGCGGGCATCGGCTCCATGTACATGTGGTACAAGAGAGTGCCTGACTTTCCACTGGGACCGCCCGGTGTCAGAAGGCTGCTTGTCCTGCGCGGCATGGCTGGCACGGTCGGACTTTTTGGGCTGTACTGTATGATGTGCCCTGCGCGGCCCTTTTATGCCTTATCAGTTTTCGGCTAACATATGTTCTTTGTCGGTACAGATTCTCTGTCTTTCCTGGATATTGCAGATTCTACCGTCATAACCTTTCTCGTGCCGACCCTGACTGGTTTCGTGTGCTGGATCGCGCTGCGAGTAAGCTGCCTCGTCTCCTTCATGAATGCATGTATTCAACTTATTCACACACACACACACACAGGAACCGTTTACAATTGTCGAGGCATTTGCTGGAGTCATTGCCCTCACTGGTGTTTTATTCATCGCCCGCCCGAGTTTCATCTTTTCTCACCTACCCTTTGGGGGTCACCCTCCCGCACCGGGCCAAAACGGCACCGTGCACGCCCTGGACGGCATCTTCAAGCCCGTCCCCTCGACCCCGGCTGAGCGCTCCCTCGCGGTGGTTTGCGCAGTCATCGGGGCGTTTGCGGCGGCCACGGCGTACGCGACCATCAGAGTGATTGGCACCCGTGTCCACTCGCTCGTGAGCGTCAACTACTTCGCCGTGTCGGCTACGGTGACTTCGTGCGTGGTGCTTTTGGTTCATCCCGATATTGGTTTCAAAACGCCGCAGAGCACAGCGCAATGGTAGGCTTTCCCCGTCAAGTATCTGTTTGTTTGCTAATTATGGCACAGGCTTTTGCTCCTCTCCATCGGTCTGTCTGGGTTTCTGCTCCAGGTCCTGCTGACCGAGGGCCTACAGAGAGAGCGAGCTGGTCGTGCGACAAACATGATTGTAAGCCTTCATCTATTCCCGAGTTCAAATTTTCATGCTAACACGAGCAGTACACGCAACTCGTCTCTGCGCTCATCATTGAACGGGTCGTCTGGGGCACCACTCCGCCACTCGAGAGCTTTATCGGCAGCACTCTCATCATTGGCGCCGCCGTCTGGGTCGGTTTGCAGAAGAAGAATCCAGAGGCCAAAAAGCCTGATCAGGTGTCTGATGAGGAGAGGAATCTACTTCGCTCGGAAGAGTAGACACTTGGTCATGGCCGACGGGACATGCTCTGTCTACTCGGAAAAATAAGTAGACATCGGCGTCAGCAAACTAACGCCTGAATTAGCAGTGTATAATCCTACTCGTCGACTACCACACGGCCTTGGCTGCCAAAAGAAGCTTGACAGAACCCAGCGAAAGACGGGAGTCTTCCGCTTCCTCCTCTCATTACAACTTCATACAGTAGACGCGAGACAAGAATTAGGTGCACGTGTCAGAATACAAATAGAAAATTTGAATTAAAAAAAATCTTCTCAGTAGCCTGTAGAATGCAGCACAATACAGGACATTACACATTATGTAACAACAGTATTTAAAAATAAAAAGATAAGGACGACAAAGACAGGATTCGAACCTGCGCACGCGAACGTAAAGCATACCCCAAAAGGAAATTTTCGAGTGCTTCCCCTTAGTCCACTCGGGCACTTTGCCATGGCGCAAGGCGCGCTTATTTACTACTATACAGTTATCGCAGCTCTGGGTAGGTTGTAGTTGGGATGGCTGGAGCCTTTCAGCGTCGTCTATTGGTGGCTGTCGGGTTTACTGTGTCGTTTTGTGGTCTATCTTTTCACATGATATCCGTACTCCTTCCGCGTATACTGTTTCTGTAACTCTGGAAATCAGCAACTGGAATTGCCTTGCTCTCTTGATAGCACTCTCGCCTCTGAGGCTGACTCGCTTCGTATCTCCCTCCTCTCTTGACCGGGTCACCCACTTCCATGCGACCGAGACGTAATGCGGGGTTTCGTCAATTACAGCAGACGCCCCTCTTCTCGCTACATTGACTTTCAACTTGGCGGCCCTCTTGGTCGAGGCTGGACGCGCCATCGGCGACCGTAGTCCGATGACCCCCGCAGCCGCGGGGCCCGACACCGAAGAATCTGGGGGCACACACTAGTTAGTCGAAGTAGATAAATAGTCGCTTACCCTCTCGCCATCTTTCTACTATGCAAAGTACGTCAGGTTTATATCGCATTCACTGTTACAATGCCGACCGTGTTTCACAATGGCCGGGTCTTCATCGCGGCGGAGGGGTCGACGCCGTATCACTTTGTAAGCGCCGTGGTCGTTGACGAGACGACTGGCAAAATCACACATGTCGGGCAAGACACCGACGCCGCCGTCACTGAGGCCATGGCTGCGGACGGAGCCCAGGTACACGACGTCCAGGGCCGCGTGGTGCTGCCCGGCTTCGTCGACAGCCACATGCACCTGAGCCAGACGGGCGAGTCACTGCAGAAGCTGGACCTGCGGCCGTGCAAGAGCCTCAAGGACATCCAGACGACCATCCGTGACTACGCCGCCGCGCACCCGGAGCTGGAGCGCATCCAGTGCCGCAGCTGGTTCCACCCGGCGACGGACGGCAACGAGCTCGCCAGCCAGCTAGACGGGCTGGACCCCGGCCGGGACCGCCCCGTCTACATTGACGCCGACGACCTGCACTCGGCTTGGCTCAACACGCCAGCGCTCAAGGAGATTGGCGCAGCAGACATGAAGGATCCTCCGGGCGGCGAGATCCGGCGCGACGAAAAAGGCCAGCCTTCCGGTATCATGTCGGAGACGGCTGCTGTGGGCATCGTGTGGCCTTTTCTGGGCGGCATCCCGTCGCCGGATGACAAGCTGCAGTTTCTCAAGGATGCATTTGATGCCTACATCGCCACGGGATACACGGGCGTGGTGGAAATGGCCATGAACGAGGGCGACTGGGCCTCCATCATGCAGTACCGGAGCACGTACGGCGAGCTGCCGGTGTGGCTGGCCGCGCACTGGTTCATCTTCCCGCGCGACACGCCGGAGGAGACAATGAAGCAGGTGGACCGCGCAATCGAGCTCAACGCCGAGTTCAACGCCACGACGAGCCCCAACTGCCGCATCGCGGGCATCAAGGTCATGTGCGACGGCGTAGTGGACGCATGCACGGCGGCGCTCAAGGACCCGTACTCGCACACCGGCAAAAACAGCGCTCCCATGTGGACGCTGGAGACGCTGGCCCCCGTCCTCAAGCGCGCCGACGACGCAGGGCTGCAGTGCGCGCTGCACGCCATCGGCGACGGCGCCATCAAGCTGGCCATCGATGCCCTCGAGCACGTCGGCAACCCTGCCGGCCGCCACCGCATCGAGCACCTCGAGACGTGCGCGCCGGAGGACGTCCCGCGCCTCGGCAAGCTGGGCATCACGGCGTCGGTGCAGCCCGTCCACTGCGACCCGATCAACCTGCAGGCGTGGGAGAAGCTTCTTGGCCCGGCCCGCTGCGGGCACGTCTTCCCCTACGGCGCCTTTGCCACGCACGGCGCGCACGTAGCGCTGGGAAGCGACTCGCCGACGGCGCCCTTCGACCCACTGCCGAACCTGTACCTGGCAACGACGCGGCGGTCCATCATCGAGCCCGCGAGCGAGCTGCGGACGACGCCGCAGTACGCTCTGGAGCTGTCGGCGGCCGTGGCGGCGGCGACGTGCGGCGCGGCGCGGAGCTGCTTCGCCGAGGAGCGTGTGGGACGGCTAGCGCCGGGGTTCGCGGGCAACATGGTGGTGGTGGACATGGAGTGGGATGCGAACAAGCTGCTGGATGCGCGGGTGCGGGAGACTTGGATTGGGGGGAAGAGGGTATACACTGCCAAAGCATGAGGTCGGCCAAGACAGGCGCGGCGTGTGTTGTAGAATATGAGGTTTGGCTTTGATTGTGAGCATGGGAGTTATGAGCGTGGGAGTTATGAGTGTGGGAGTATATAGAGTCCAAGTGAATGTGGAACGAGGAAAGGTGATTTGCGTCCACAAGTCATGTCTAAGCGTCCGCGTTGCATTGTTGTCGTGGGTATATAGTGTCAGGTCGATATACAGGTAGATTTGAGGCATGAATGTTTGCGTCCACAGGTCATCTTAAGATGGTGCACGTTGCATTGCTGTTGTTGTGGGTGTTGACTATAGCTAGACGTTGTACGGGCCAAGATTAAGGATATGCGGGAGCCCTGCAACCATAGTTTTTCTCTACAGCGCAAGGTTGTTGATCAAAGTTTAATGCGACAAATGTTGAAACATTGGCAAATTCCAGTCACCACACACTGGTCAGAGCACTTGTCCAACATTTTGGTCTTGTTATAAGGTATCCCGGGCGCATATAACTCAACTGACAGGATATATCTGGGGGAAGCACGGAACTGGCCATGCAACCATGGCGAGGATTGCCATGCAACACCACATGGTATGTGGGCTCGCGATTTCACTCTGGCCGGGCAGGCATTATTGAAAGCTCATGCCTGCTTGTCTGCTAGCTTGTCTGCTCGCCCGCCTGCTCGGCCTGCCTGCTCGACCTGGTTTGCCTGCCACTCAGCTGAGGCGAACCGGACCTTTCACTGCATTGGCCATGTGGAGAGGTTTATAAGTGGGCGAACTGTAGTGGCTGTCCAACTTTTCTCTGCAGGTCGCCCCAGTTGTTCCGCGTGTTGTACGGGGACGGGGAATCTGGCCTGTCGAGACTTGTTATGTGCTTTTTGCCGTCTTGTCTGTCTACAGGGAATCCTACGTAGCATTTACCTGTACAGACTTTGCCTTTGCTGGTCGGGCAACAAGCCGAGGCTATTTCCGCGGCAGTGCCGTACGCAGTGGCAAAGTTGGGCTCGTATCCATGTCGCAATCAGAGGCAGACAGGCAACTTGAGACCGTTTTGCCAAGGAGCAGAGCCTCAAAATGCAGCCAGGGGCAAGATTGTTTATGGGTTCGTTATTACTGGCTGCGCTATATTCACGGGCGAGGGCGCGGTGGAGAGGCACGAGAGGCTACGGGTATCCGAGGCCCCATTCCACCTAGGGTCGGTCGGCCGGTCGGTCCTGTTTTAGTGAGGGACCCAAGGATCTCGAGAGAAAAGAGGCTGGCAGCGAAGCTGCGCAGGCGTGGTTCTAGAAGTCCGGGAGGCGCCAATAGCGGCGGCCCAGAAAATTGAGGTGGGCGAGGTGCAGCGGGCGCAGGGGTCGTGGGTCTGATTGTGATTTCTCCGTCAGTTTATCCTTGTCGCGATGGAGAGTGACTGACTTGTGCTTCTCCGAGACTCTGGGAGGTGATAGATGGTCATGCAAGACATTTCCTCTTGGGGACGAGTCAATGCGCCCGGACCGCGTTGGCGGCAATAGACTGTGGGCAAACTGGTCGGTGTACCGGCGTTTGATGGGCATATGTCATCTGGGACCTGAATGGCTGTGCTTCTTTTAGGTTTTCTCGTTTCGATTCTAGTCAAGCAGGCCGCCCAGTGTTGGGTGTCGGAGCAAAGCGAAGAATGGCGGACGCATGTGCATCGGAAGTCCTGCCAATTCAGGCTGGATGAGCTAGCCAAGGTGCAAGCACGTCTACATGTCGTCGGTCACCAGTAACAATTGCTAATGTCTTTCTGGACTTGCTGTTATTTGTACGTCAGCGACCTGCTGGATTAAGCTGGCGCCAATTTGGGAGGCTGCCGGGGTTTGGGCTCGTCGTCAGCCGCCTCGCGAGCTTGCTAGTTGTTGCCCGTAACAGGTAAAGCAAATATGGTGGCGAGTCAGATTGGATCTGGAGGTAACCTTTTGCACCAGTATTGAGCGATGCGGCTCAGAATCTGAGAGAGTCAGTGGCGTTGTGGGATCTGGGGACATGATGTCCTGAGTCGCGGCAGTAAGTTGGCCACTCCTGGGTAGTTTGCGATGCAGATTAAGTTTGCTGCGACTCGAGGATGCTTGTAGAGACTAGAGTAAAGGATTCAATTTTTAAGTGTTTGAGTACAAGTACGAAATCGCACAGCCAACTGTCACTTGTGAAACGCGGCATTACTGGTACAGTGAAGGCTGGGCCATCTTATGGCCAGGTGAGCGAATGAGCGAGAGAGTGTCTTGCAGGGCCGGAGTATTCCGGGCAGGCTGGGTCCAGGCATCATCAGCAGCAGCAGATGGTGATAATTTCAAGAGCAGTTGTGAGGGTTGTGAGTGGTGGGATGGCGGGCGCAGGCGGGCGCAGGCGGGCGAAATATGAGGCGCGCTACTTTTACATGGGCCTGGCTGCAGGGAGCAGGGAGCAGTCTCCAGTCTCCAGTCTCCAGTTTCTAACTAACTAACTAGTTAGTTTAGTTGAGTTGCAGTGAGTAAAGAACTACTTGGAGATGGTCCAGTAAAAGGGAGAGACATGTTGGAACGGGAGAAGAGGGGAAAGACGGCACACGAGCAGGCTGCAAGCACACACACACACACACACACGGCTGGGGGGCCGACCGACCGGATGCAGCGATTTGAGAAGGGGTGTTGACGGATGAATGATGTATTGGTTGGGGAGAAGACGAGACGGGATAAAAAGAAGATGAACGCGAGTGAATGTATATGGGCGACGGGTGATTTTCTGTGCCGGTCAAATACCTGTACGGAGTAGTTGGGGATTTTTTTTTTTTGGTAGCCGGCGGCTGATAATTTTCCGTCGTGATTCAAATGCCTGCCGTAGGCAAGTGGCAAGAAGCGAGTTGGCCGAAAGGAAGGCGCGAGTCGTCGCGCTGCCGGCGAGACCGCTACAGCTCCAGCACACTACAGGTACTCCGTACATACATAGGTACCTGGAACGCCTTGTATGTATGTATCTTGTACCTCTTATCGCCAACAGATGGCTCATCAGGCCATGCAAATTTACCACCACCACCATACTCCTCCTCATCATCATCACCATTCTTGACCATTTCATCATACATTTACTGTGAATGCACTTATATCTCCCAATCATTGATTCTTTATTCTCCCTTCTCTCTGTACCCTGTACGGAGTACGGAGAGTACCCTTTCCCCAGCACACCCCCAGCACACCCCCAGCTCACCGCTGCCTTTGTGCCCCAGTGTTTCCTCTGGGTCTCCTGTCCCCACCACCCAGACCAGTTGCAGGTGCCCCCCCCCCTTGTACTCCCCGAGTTTGCCCTTCCTTCCCCCCCTGCCCTCTTTCCCTGTCAATTGCCACCAGTTTGTTGCCTCACCTGCCTGCCACTTGCCCACTTCCCACTGCCCACTGCACTTGCCTGTACTCCGTACTACCTGTCGCTCCTGCCTTTAACGTTCGGCCAATTGCCGCACTACGATAGTCAGCTCCGCGCTCTCGGCTCTACGTACGGGCTACCAGTCAGTAACCTACTAGTAACTAGCCAGTAGTTGGCGACTGATAAGTACAAGTACAGTACCTGTACTCCGTAATATACAGAGTACATATCTATCTCCTTCCCCAGGAACCCCCTCACCTCATACCCACGCCTACGCCTACGCCCACGCCCACACCCACTCAAGATCACCGCCTGTCGCGCGCACCGCCCGCAAAGCCCATCATCTTCTCCTCCCAAAATACCTTTCCTTTATCCCCAGGGTCTCTTTTTTTAAAATCAACACCGCTTCCACCTTTTTTCCAGGCCTTTTTGTCTCCCCGCATCTCAGCATCCCGACATCTCTCCACGGTTGTCCGCTTCTTCTACTTGGTTCGCCCGTTGCCACTCGGCACACACAAAATACATCACCACTTAAGAAGTCACTTCGCACACGGCCTCACCTCACGCGCGCACAACCACCCACAACCACCCGCGAAATGGCCGCACAGCTCATCATGCCCACGCTGCCTGGCGAGCAGCAACAATCCCGTCATTTTCTCCCCAGCCGCCCCGTCCACCACGCCCGCTCTCAGTCGTACAACCTCGCCTCCTCGGGCCCTCGCTTCCCGACCATCGACACGTCCAACCTCCCGACCGCCCACTATGCCTCGACGCCGCCCTCGCCTCGCGGCGGTGCCTCGCGCAGCAACCGCAGCACCACCCACAGCAACGGCGGCAACGGCGGCAACGGGACTCGCCCTCTCTACATGCCCGCCGTCTTGCGCCCCAACTACGAGTTCCCCCCTCAGCAGCCTCTCTCCCGCTCTCCCGGCTCCTCTTCAGACTCGGGCTCCGACACCACCCTCCGTCGCGCCAACACCACCAACCTGCTGAGCCTCACCGGCCTCGGCGCCATCGGTAACCGCCTCAGCCGGCGTTCCACCATGGAGAGCTCCAAGAGCCTCGACGGTAAATGGGACCTGGCCACTTATCCCGACGTCACCTCGCCTCCTACTCGCAAGCACTGGAAGGTAAGAAATAACAACTTGTACTCGGAGTCGTCCGAGGGGATACGCAATTAAAGCCAACAACATAAACTGACTGACTCTTCTCAGCCCGACACCGAATCTACCGTCTGCGACGACGCCCTCTGCAAGCGCTCCTTCAACTACTTCAACCGCAGGCACCACTGCCGCAAATGCGGCAACATCTTTTGCGACTGGCACTCGAGCTCCGTCCTCCCCCTCGACCAGGACGCCAACTTCAACCCCCGCGCCGCCCCCTCGCGCACCTGCAACCACTGCTTCGAGCAGGCCAAGACTCGTCACAGCCGCAACAACAGCCAGTCTTCTGGTTCCGACTCGTCCAGCGCCGGCGCTGAACACAAGTCGTCTGCCAACCCCATTGCCGCTAAGCAGCCCTCGGCCGCCAACGAGTTTAACCTGCCCACGAGCAAGGACATTGCCGCCAGTGTTCCCAGAGACTGGAACTGGAGCACTTTCTAATTACGAGGGAATGCGCTCTGCTTTCTGCTCTCTTGGCCTCTGTCACTTTCTTGCATCAGCGCTTGCATATACGACACATTATACACCTTTTATACATACACATATACACAAGTCTAGATGGGCACTTGCCAAGCTAGACAATCATGATACCCCCAAGGTCGACGAGGAACAGACGGCCTTTTTTATATGCTTTATAGATTTGTTTGTTTTTGTTGCTCTTGGCTTTTCTTGTTTTCTTTTACTTTATTACATGGCCTGCGATGGAGTGTCTGGAAGAGTGCTCCCTTTTTTCGCTATCATCTCTTCTTTTTGGAGATTTGGAAATTTGATGAAATTTCTATAATACATTACATTCACTGTTACTACTTGTATCGAGCGACTGACTGGACTGCATACAAATTCACGTGTGACTGCAATAGGGACTGCATATGTAGACTTGGGCGCGGTACACGACATGCTTGTAGACTAGTAGATGTCGTTTGTAATTCTTTTGTGTTTCATTTGTATTTTATTTTTATGCAGTTTATAGTGTCATCGTATAATCGGTCGTGTAGAAGGAGAAAAAAAAAGGCGCCTGTAGCTAGTAACCAAAATATGCAGAATATGAAGGCACTGGTTTGTTCTTCTCTTCTTCTTTCTTTGTATCTTTTTTTTTTTGTTTCTTTTCCTGTTCTTGGTCTTTTTCCCTTCCAAATCGAATCTTTCAGCCATGCATATACATTCCAAATTTGTAAAGGAAATATCTCGTCCTCTTCTCTTTTCTCCTCATTTGCATCGTGTCGGCACAACGCCACATCGCATTTCGACTTCCACAGACAGCATGGTCAAATGTCAAATCACTAGGCGTCTAACCACGGCGTCTGGTAGTACGGCGGGTGGTGCCCTCTTCGCGCACGGGGCTGCTGCTGCCGCTGCGGACCATGCGCTCACCACCGTACACCTCGCGCTCAATACCGCGGGCCGCATCCCAACCAGCTTTCTCAGCCAGCGCAACGTCGACGTCAATGTTGCTCAGGCGGCGAGCGGCGGCACCCTTGCCGGCGAACTTGTTGGCGGCGTTGCTGCGCTTGACGTAGCTGGCAATGAAGAAGCTGACAAAGAGGTAGGTGAGGGGGGCCAGGTACACCACGTTGAGCCAGATAGCAAACGTCTCGCCGGAGCTGACGATGCAGGGCTGCGAGACGTACGAGACATCCTTCTCGACAACAGTCTTGACGCGGCGGGCGTCGGCGCCGGAGCCAAAGAGGAGAGCGCGGACCGACTCAACAGCAGCGGCAGAGTCGGTGCCAGTGGCGGCGGTGTTGCGGGCCGGGGCAAAGTAGTAGACAAACGAGTGCAGCATGGCCAGGGAGGCGCCGACGAGGAACTGGGTGATTTGCATGCTAGTCAGAGTGCGCTTGATGAAGACGGGAACGCGGATAGAAAAGGCCGTGACGGTGTAGTAGGTGTACTAAAAAGTGTTAGTGGTCTTGTTTGCATTGGATCTGTCTTGCATGCGCGTGGTTGCATATGCGCCGCCACTTGGACTCGTCGCCTTTGCATCATCGCTTTGTCATTGTTGACTTACCATGAGAGCGTGGATAAACGAGTTAAACTGAACAAAGATCCAGATGGGAGCAGACATGTAGCGCATGCCAGCCCACATGCAGAGCATGGCGCCGGCGTGGTGGTAGGTCTGGAGGGTAGAGCTGGGCTTTCCCTTGGCGAGGATGATGAAGGTGTCGAGGACCTCGTAAAACTTGCTCAGATAAAAGATCCAGCCGTAGTAGGCGAGACCCTCGTTCCAGATGCGGCCCATCTGAGCGCCGTTGGGAAGCCCATCGGCGCCGACAACACCAGCAGGCGTGTCAGGACCAGAGCTCTCGAAGCGACTGAGGTGCTCGTTAAAGTAGACGGAGTTACCGAGACCGGGAGCACCGTGAAGACGACACGCGCTATCGGCAGTAGCGGCGAGGCCACCGGGACCAAACGGGCTGACGATGCTCTTGCGCATGCCGGTGAGCATGCCCCAGAAGGTCCAGGCCGAGTATACGGCGAGGAAGATATTGTGGAGGACGACAAAGAAGCGGAAAGCGGCAGTCTTGCTAATAGCCCAGGGCTGCTTGCCGTTGGCTCTGTTGTAGCGGTTCAGGGCCTTGACGGTGATGGCATAGGTGGCGGCAATGGTGATGGGGACCCGGGCGTCGAGAGCAGCCAGGTAGATGTTTTCGGGGATGTTAAATGGGCGCATGATGGAGAGGTCGGCGGCCGCGGGGGCCACGGGGGTGGCCGGGTTGTGAGGAGGGAAGCTGAAGAGCTTCGACGACGGCAGGCCGCCGATGATGCTGGAGTGAACCGACATTGCGGGCGAATGTTTGTGGATGCCGGTTTGGGTGTGTTTTCGAGGAGACTTGATCGACTCTGGGGGAGAGGACGTGCTCGGGTCAAGGCGAACAGTCTTGCGAGGTGGTGCAAAGCTGTCTTCCGAGACAAAGAGGAGACGGCAGCCTTGGAAGCAAGGTGCAAGGCGATGCGGGTGTCGAGGTTGCACAAGGGCAGTGGGCGTGTAGGAGGCAATCGGTGTGGTTGCTGATGTCGACTGCTTTCAGCCCGAGTGAATTGAATAGCCGCTGTGGAGAGAAGAGGATGATTGAGGAGGAAACGGAAGATAGAAGAGAGGGATTGGGAGGAAAAAGAGACTTGAGCAAGGAAAAAAAATAAGGTTCAAGACGCAGAGAGTGGGAGAGAAGTTGAGGAAGGAGCAAAGGAGCCCATTTCCGCAGGGAGATGTGTGTGTTTTAGCGCCACCCCCTGATCAGGGCAGAATCACACCCCTCTTTCTTGGGCGCCGCTGGAGATGGGCAGCGCTTTGCGTCAGGCCTGTAAGTTACTCTGTGGATTCGGGACGGACTCGATAAAGGCTGTAAGTGGAAACGTCTAGAGAGCTAGTACAGAATGCAGGACATGGCAGGACATGTTGGGATTGATGTGTTTACAGTGTGTAGCTGCAGATTGTATAGTTATATCGAGTACATGTAAGCATGTATTAGACAACTCTACTCAACGACCATGTACATGCAAGATAAATACAACAAGACATGTTCAAGTTTTAAAGGTTGACATGGTCATGTTTGCAACTTATGTTACTCTTGTTGGTATTCCTGCACTGATTGTTTTTGTCCAAGTGGCTTGCATCCCTCAGCAAGCAAACACCAGCCAGACGATACAGAGATGAGAGACATGGCACATGCAAGACAGACACGTCCTTGCGCCTTTGCAGCAGCTGACGAAACCACTTTTTTCATCAGTCCGAGCCGCGGTTCGTTGTAAAAACGGACTGCATAGCGCAGATGAAGCCTACGGTAGAGGCAGATGCGAGGTGTGAACGTAGTGACCTGGGGTGTGGATGTATGCCTCACAAATAATTTGGTGGGAAAGGCAGGTCGCCCCTACAGTTTAGGATGTACTCGGGCAGATTTTAGTGCCCATAATTGTTAATGTTCTCTGCGCGAAATTCATATATTTTACTAACGCATAGCCCCTGTCGTGGTACCGCCCAAATGGACACACGACAGAGATCCACTCATCTCGACATCGGGGAGCGCGCCAAATGATTCGCGACTCGAAGGGCTGTAGTCGCTGGTAGAAAGGTTTTGTTGGGGAAAGACGAGGGGAGACTGGATAGAATAGTGCAGGCAGTGCCCAACCGTGAATTCATGTGCATGCTGCATGCTGATACAGTGACACCTGTAAGTTGTCATTGTGACATTTTGCGTATGGTGCTTGCCGATGGGCATGGGCATACTGGTTCTGCCGTAGCTAGCAGTTTCTCGGCACAGGGGGGCATAAACTGGCCAGTCTCAATCATACAAATAACTGCATCGTGGGTTTTCTACTTTTTTTCTACTTTTTTTTTTTCTTTCGCCTTGCGCATACCTGTCTTATCGATACCATCTCGGCCTCTGCAGTGCAGGCTGAGATTTAGTATAGCCCCACTCTGTGCCGAGGCTCCTTCGGTCAAGGCGAACTTTACTTCAGAGTGCTCCATACTCACAGTATGGAGTTGCGGTCCAATGCCTCCCGGATTCTTTTCTTATCAGGTCCCAGCTCGCAGCGGTAAATGGACCCTTGACCTAGATTGACCCGCAGTCGGGGCATACTTCGTACACTCGAACCTCAACAATTTCTAGTCTGAGAGAGCCCCAGGTACAGCATGCATCCGCCGCTCCACCGAGACGCGAGTTTCTCCGCTCCATTCCGTGTCACTACTGATTTCACTGTTTGAATGCGATACTAATACCTATAAAATACCGTCTCAACGAGTACGTACCCAGCTGGAAGCCGTCTGTCATAACACGGGCGAAGTGACGTACACATGCGACATGCATGCATACAACATGCATTCGCAATCATCTCGCCACAATCCCACGTAAAATCACAGAGGCGATGTAAACACACACCCCTGATAATCATCGAGTCGATAAGCTTTTTTTTTTTTTTTTTTGCTCTTCCTTGCATTTCCAAATGCGACATTTGGTGTTGTTGCGCGCTCGTCGCGATACACAGCCCGGTCTACGACACTACCCTACACCTCCACCTGCCTTTGCCTTTGTATTGACCTCGTCCACGCATCAACGTCTGTTTGATGGGCCGGGGCGACAAATAGAAACTGGGAGACTCACGAGGCGGGCATTTACTCACGCGTGCCTCCGCCAACCCCTGTAAACGCGGCAAACGCGGGCAAAGCACTCTACGCCATGGCCTGTCACTGTAAACCTACGCCTGCCACATACTACACCACCTAGGCACCCCACAACTACTGATTCCACACAGAGAGACATGGCGTAATATCCATACTATTGTATCCAAAATCATGCTAAATCTAGATGAGATTCTTAAATATTCCCAGGCCCCAAAATCTATTTGGCCCACTCGCCACCGATCCAGCGGTTGAGAAAGTCAATCGAGGCCTCGGGCTGGTCGTACGGCACCATGTGGCCCGCCTGGAAAATCTGCATAAACGTCAGGCCGTTGGCAGACTTGACCTTGCCGTACGGCTTGCCACCCTTGCCAACAGTGAGGTCCTCCGTCTTGGCCTTGGCGTACTCCTTTTGGCCCGACCACTCGAGCTTGTCGGTCCAGGCCCGGTTGCCGAGCCAGTTGCAGATGAAATCGGCGTCACCGGCGTAGACGAGGAGGGGAATCTCCTCGAGGATACCCGGCACAACCTTGAAGATGGGCAGCATCCAGTCACCCTGGAACAAAAAGTTGCGGTTAATTTCCATGTTGCAGCTGTCAAACGTCGTCGGCTCGACGCCGAGCTCATCCTGAACCTCCTTGCGGTTGAGGAACTCGGTGATCCAGCCCATCTCGTCGTAGCAGAGGCTGGAAGAGCCCTTGCACTTGACGCGCACGTCGTAGGGGTTCTGGCCGGTCTGCTGGTAGGGCCCGACAATCTGCGAGTTGCAGTACAGGATGGCGGGCACGCAGCTCCAGACGCTCTCGCTGTTGTAGCAAGACTGGATCAGGGACTGGCAGCGGGGAAGGGCGTTGTCCAGGGCCTGGCACTGGGACTCGCTGAGGACGGCAGGATAGCCACCGTCACCGCAGCCCATGGGGCGATAGTACTCGTACTGGGTGTAGCCGTCGGTCAGGCCGTTTCCGATGAGGGCCGACTTGAGGTTGATGTTGCGGTTCTTGTGCGACAGGATCTCGCTGGCCATGATGGGCACATAGTGGCCACCGTACGACTCGCCGGCAATGTGGAAGTCCTGCTTGGAGTACTCGGGGAATTGGTGGAAGAAGAGGGTCAGGAGGGCGTAGATGTCCTTGGCGGCAGCGGCAGTGTTGGAGACGGATCCGCTACCGTACGAGTAGCCGACGTTGACGGGCTGGTCGAGGAAGATGACCGAGGCGTTGCTGTTCCAGGAGCTGGGGTTCAGGACAACCTTGCCCTTCTTGTCGATGGAGGCAGGGCCGAGCTCCATGAAGAGACCGAGCATGGAGGAGCAGCCAGGGCCGCCGTTGAGCCAGAGGATGACGGGGTCGTTGGCAGGGTCGTTGCGGGACTCGAAGAACCAGTAGAACAGGTGCTTATCCTTCTCGTTGTCGTCGAGGTAACCCGAATACTGCTTGACCGTGTCGACGCCGAGCTTGGAGGGGTCGACCTTGCGGGCGCGCATGTTGTAGTTTTCGAGCTTGCCGCCGACCTTGCGGCGGTCCTCGCCGTCGGCGCCCTTGACCCAGAGGGCCTGGACGTCGGCACCCTTGACAATGTGGTCCCAGTGGGAGTCAGGCTTGCGGTTGACCTTTTTGGGTTTGGCAGCAGCGGCGATGCTCTTCTTGAAGGTGTCGACGACGTCGGGGGCGAGCTGGGCAACCTCGTCCCAGGTGGCCTTGGCCTCGGTGGTGATGTCACCGTAGAGCTCCTTGATGGGCTTGGCCCACGAGTCAAAGTCGAGAGACCAGTCGAAACCAGTACGGGAGCCGGCGACGTTGATGGGAGACTGGTAGTCGGCGCCCTTGTTGAGGACCTTTTGGTCGGCGGCAGCAGCAGTGGCCGCCGCGCCCAGCACCAGGGCCGAGGTGGACAGACGCATGGTGATGATGCTGTCCTAGATGGTAATTGTTTATTGATGAAAGGCAAAGATGCCAATAGAGATTGACAGACGTGGATGAAGAGGATAGAGGAAGGGAAAGGAGAGAGATGACGGCGACAAGATTAGGTTTCCGCGGGGAAGCTTTGCTGAGGGCGGCTCAGGTGACAGGCAGGCAGAAGTGGCAGGCCGACAGACAGACTGGGGCAACTGCTATGACGCTGAAACGGGGAAGCTCTTGGATGCCGGGAAGGTGCTGACGACTCATGAAACCGGGGCGACTGCCCTTGTTGCTGTTGCTAGGGCATGTCACGGGTTGGAGAAACGCTAACAGAGTTGTATTGGGCGTGGCGTGGCGATATGTTAGTTGCGCCGCGAGGCAGTACATTGCTTGGTATTGAACGCGGCACAGAATGGTACGGTACCTGTTAGCTACTTTGTACTTTCAATCGGTACTTGCAGCGCTCGACCCACAGCGTGCCTGCAGGGCGCCCATCTCGCTGTGGCGGTGCGTGACCCGGGCCGTACTGTCAGCCACTGGGACCGGCTGAGACTGCTGAGACCGCTGGAGCTTGCTGAGCTTGCTGAGCTTGCTGAGCTTGCTGAGCTGCGCTCTGGGTAGCGTACCCCTCTGCTCCCGGTACCCGGATGTACCTTGATAGGCCATCGTTTTGGAGCTTGGAATGTTACGATGGTGGCTCATCACACACACAGTGCTGCATGGAGTTGCATATATGTGATGCTATTTTTGTTAATTAATCTGAGGGATTAAGATACTACACAGGACAACTTTGAACGGACAACGAACCGAGTAATAAAGTGCGGTCAAACAAGGGCATGATGGTTGACCTACCTCGAGCCACAGCTAAACAGCACAGTATACACACACACACCAGTGACTTGTTAACTATGCCGGCTTGAATCACATTCAGAATCTATACACTTTTCCGTACTCTGAAACGTCACCTACGCTGCCGGCGCATCAGCCTCCTTGGCCTTGGCCGCCGATTCCTTGGCCGCTTCCTTCTCCGCCTTCTTCGCAGCTATCTGCTGCTCCTTGAGGAGCTTCTTGAGTTGGTTCTTGGTCATCTTTCCATCGCCGCCAGCCTCGCCTGTGGCACCCTCCCCTGCATTTCCTGCGCTAACGGGCGTGACGAGATCGGCCCGCGGCACCTTGGGGTTGCCGGTCCACTCGAGGGGGCGGACGGCCATGAACTGCGCGACAACCTCATCGGTGGCCCTGGCTCGTCTCTCCTGGAACTCGGCGACGTATTTCTGAAGGTGTTCGATGCAGATGGCTTTCAGCTACAAGATTGTCAGTATCGTGATCCATCGAATGACACTGCAGAATGTTGCTTACCTCGCCAGTCAGCATTCTTCCGCTGCTGTATTCTTCCTTGATCCTCTTCAACTCCTACGCCGTGTTAGTAAAAATCTCTGGAAGCAAGAAAATAACGCGTACCGCATCATCTTCCATGAAAAACTGGAGATATTGGTAAGAGACGTCCACGTCAGTGTTGCCACCCTTCTCGCGGTGCTCCTCCAGCGTTTCCCTGCCGCCAGAAAAGGCGTACCTAAGTAAAGTCAGCAGTGTCTAGAAAGTCATGGAGACTATCTGATCGTACTTGATAATCTTGTTCTTGATTTGCTTGGCCGAGTCACTCAGGAAAATGGCAGAGGTGTCGTCGCTGGCCGACATCTTGGAGCCGGGGCCCTGGAGGGCATCGAGGAAGCGCATGTGGATGAGAGAGGGCTTGGCGTATTTCAGACCGGCGGCACAGTCTCGCGTCAGACGGAAGTAAGGGTCCTGGTCGATGGCGCAGGGAATCAGGCAGGGGATCTTGGCAGTCTTTGCCTCGTCCTCGCCAAAGATGTGAGGGAACGAACCGGCAAAGGCGGTGGCGCCCTGGATACTGGCAAAGTGAATCTTGCCAATGTTGGAGCTATAAAGATCAGATCACGCTTCTGCAGAATGGGTTAATGGGTTAATGAAAAACACACCTTCCATCGAAACCGAATACAGCCTTGGCCGTGTTAAAGTTGACGCGCTTGGCGAAGCGAACAATGTTCTTGTAAAAGGCACCGCCAACGTATTCAAAATCGGAAAAGATGAAGGTCTTTTTCATGTCGAAACCGGCTGCAATGATGTCCTTGCAGTTTTGCTTCGAGTATCCAATGACCTCGTCGACAGTTCTCTTTTCGGAGAAGAGATACTTTTCGTCTAGCAAGCTGTTAGTATACGGGCATGTCTGGTAGGAGTGAGGCATGACAAACCGTCCGTCAACATGACAATTAGAGGGGCATCAAAAACATCCTGCAACCACCTGTAGTCCAAGTTAGTAATGATTTCCGTGCGTCATGTTAGTATGGTGACGAACTTGACAAAGTCAAAGACTTGAGTATGGCCAATGTGCATGCTGTCACTGCTCGGCCCACGGCCCGTGTAAATGAAGAAGGGCTCATTCTATAAAGCATTAGAAAGATCCAACGCTGAACTGGAAACCATCAGAGTACATACCTTTTCATAACGATCCAAAATCGCATTCATGTCGCGGTGGCTAAAGAAGATGCCGCGGCGCATGAACCTGTGAGGCTTCTGGCCCGTCACCCGCTCGAAGCGCTGGAGCAGCTCGTCGTTAATCTCGGACGTGCCAAACTCGTCAATGAGCTTGCGGTAGTCGATGGCCTTGACCTTGCCGTCCTCGCCCACCTCGCCCGAGACGGACCAGGGGTTGATGTCCTGTTTGGACTGCTGCTGAGGGGTAGCAGGATCCTCTGCGGGCAGGGGAGTGACGTCGTTTGCGGCGGCCATGTCTGCGGGTTGTCGATGGGGATTTCTTCTCTCCAATTGAAGATTCCGAAATGGCAGACCCTCTCGTAAAAGGCTTCACTCGGTCTCGGCCACGGCGGGTGCACTGTATTCAGCTTTAATGCAAGCCTCGAGTGACTCAAAAAGCTTGTGAGTCAACCTAAGAGGCCAGTCATGAAAGAAGGCGGGGCAGTAAAGATTTCACGCGACAGCCAGTGCCAATGGCGGGGTCGTAGAAAATGGACCTGGAACCGCCGCCGTGAAACCTGGCAGACAAAAAGCAAAGCGCCTTGTTGACGCATGACATTTATTCTTTGCATTTAAAGCTTTGATAATCTATTGAGCAGATTAAAGCACACATTCCTTTCGTATTTCTCCGCCTCGAACCCTTACAGACGACCGCCACTGTCACAATGTCGCGCCAAATCAACCAGCCGTCAAACCAGATTAAGTTGACAAACGTCGCCCTCGTCCGCCTAAAAAAGGGCAAAAAGCGCTTCGAGGTCGCCTGCTACAAGAACAAGGTCCTCGAGTGGCGCTCCGGCATCGAGACCGACCTCGACAATGTCCTGCAGATCCCCAACGTCTTCCTCAACGTCTCCAAGGGCCAGACAGCGCCCAAGGAGGACCTGGAAAAGGCTTTTGGCAAGAACAAGACGACAAACGACATCATTCTCGAGATTCTGAAAAAAGGCGAACAGCAAGTCGGCGAAAAGGAACGAGCGGCGCAGCTAGAACGGATAAACAACGAGGTCATCAGCATCGTGGCGAGCAAGCTGGTCGATCCACGAACAAAGCGAGTATACACGTCCGGCATGATTGAAAAGGCATTGGATATGCTCAGCTCGCAGGCACACACCGGAGACAAGGCGGGTGACAAGAGCGCCGCCGCGGCTCCGGGCAGCGGTGCGGGCACGCCGGCCACGGGAGAGGACGGAGAGGCCAAGCCCCGGCCCAAGGAAAAGGAACACAACTGGACGGGCGTGTCGACGACCAAGAGCGCCAAGAGCCAGGCCCTCGAGGCTATGAAGACGCTGATTGCGCACCAGCCCATCCCCGTGGCCAGGGCGCGCATGAGGCTGCGCATCAGCTGCGCGACCAACGTGCTGAAGCAGGCTGCCAAGCCCTCTGCGCCCAAGGGCGGCGAGGACGGCAGCGAGCAGCAGCAAAAGGGCACGGTCAAAGACAAGATCCTCGGGTACATTGAGCAGGTGGAAACGCAGGATGTCATGGGCTCCGAGTGGGAGGTTGTGGGTTTTGTCGAGCCCGGGGCGTTCAAGGCGCTGTCGGACTTTATTGGAAACGAGACCAAGGGCCAGGGAAGAGTAGAGGTGCTGGACATGGCCGTCACACATGAGGACTAGGATATGAGTATGATAGATACCCTGCAAATGAAAGAGTCAAGAAGACGACCGTCAAGATCCATTACAAGCTGTGATAGAATGTAGTGTGGGCGTGGCCGTCACTTTGCGTAGACCAGGCTATACACGAATACGATACATATCCTGCTAATAGAAGAGTAAAGAAGACGACTGTCAAGATGCATTACAAGCTGCAATTGAATACAGCGTGGACATGTATGGTGGGCATGGCCACATGTGAGTATGGAGGGTATCCTATGTGGGAACAAGGACAAACATGTCAACATGTCCACAGCTACATTACAAACTCGAATCAAATGTCGTGTCACTGGTACCAGTTTGATTTAATGTCTTTTTATTTTGTCATGACTCTGATCTAGAGTAGCAGCACCCATTGCCGCATATGCAGGAAAGCACAAACCCTCTGGAAAAGTTTCAAAAAGGAGAAACCAGCCGTCACGCCCGTCCCACCCAAAACAACGTAGCTGAAATCTTTTCGTCTCAATATCCCGTAGCGCATCATCACTAACCACCCTTCTTCTTGGAGACACCGACGGTTCTGCCGCGGCGGCCGGTGGTCTTGGTGTGCTGACCGCGCACGCGGAGACCCCAGTAGTGACGGAGACCGCGGTGGGCGCGGATCTTCTTGAGGCGCTCAAGATCGTCACGGAGCTTGGAGTCGACACCGTTGGCGAGGGTCTGCGAGTCCTTGCCGTCGACAATGTCGCGCTGTCTGTTGAGGAACCAGGTGGGGATCTTGTACTGGGTGGGGTTCTGGATGATGGTGACGATACGCTCGAGCTCTTCGGAAGTGAGCTCACCGGCGCTATGATTATCTGTTAGTATAATTCTTGGCTGGGTTGTAATCGACAGGGGGCGTGCATGGGCTGGAGACCACACGTCCGCCATTGTCTCGTTTCGGGGGAGCATACCGCTTGTTCAGGTCGACATCGGCCTTCTTGCAGACAAGGTTGGAGTAACGACGACCGACACCCTTGATCTTGGTGAGGGCGTACATCACCTTTTGCTTGCCATCGACGTTGGTGTTTAACAGACGCAGAATCTAGCATGGCGGTTAGTATTTGCGATCAAGAGAAATGGTTGTTTTATCTGCCGCTGCAGTGTCTCGTCCCGGTGCATTGCTTGTCGTCGATGGCCAGTCCATTGCTGTATGGTTTTCCTTCTTCGCAAAATATATATGGTCGAATATTGAAATTCTGAAGCTTGACAGAAATCGGGCGACAAGCAAAGACTACCGGTTCGATCGACGAGAACACTGCCATTGCAGCGACGAGATGGACGGATAGGGAGAGACTTACGAACTGGAAGTTCGACTTCTCTCCCGACACGAGCGACATGATGGGCAACTGAATCGGTCGTTGCCGTGGTGCTCGAAGAAAAAGTTGTCGGTGGTTTCGCTTGGGAAGGGAAAGAGAGATAGGTAGAGTCTTGCTGGGGCGCTTTCGCTTAACGAGATGGATTTTTTCGGGCCTGTGGGGGCACGAGTAGGGCAAAGGGTCGCCGGTGCAGGTAAATTTGTGGTCCACGTGATAATACACGTGATTTGGTTGAGGGCATTTTCACCAAATTGGCGAGAAGGTATCAAGGTCGGGTTAGTCTGGATTGGGTCTAGGGTATTTTTAAGGTGTAGTCAGCAATTGCAGCGTTTTCCCCCCGTACTGGATCTTCAGCTTCTTCAAGCGCGTCGCGTCAGATGAGTGAGATGCTGGCAGAGGCATCTTGCGAAGAATCATGCGCAAAGCTTCTCCTCTTTCCCTGGATTGGTTCTGATTGCGAAGCCATCTTGCTAGCAGTTATGGAAGAACCCTGCGTCCTCCTTGAAGCGGTCTTGATGCTGTGCAGCTGTCTGCATTCATTGAGCATTCCCCAAGACCAAGGGCAAGCATCATTTGCTTTTAGTTATTGCTCACTACGTGACTCTTGTACGTGAGTGATGTTTGTACAATATGTCGTCTTTTGCCATTGCTCGATGAGCATCTTCCGTATGTTCATCTTGAGCCGGATACTGGCGGCCATGTGGCAGCGAGTACAAGACAAGACCAAAACTCAGGCAATGCTTTTTGAGTACGGAACCTTCCAGTGTCTACGCTGTAGCGTATGAAGAGTTTCGTAATTTACTGTTGCCACATTTGCGTGTTTGTAAACGTTTTTGTAGATTGCACCATGGATGTGACAGCGACGTCACTGTATAATGTCTTGTGATTGTATAATTTCGTGTATATAATGTGTATATATCCGCTGTGGGCAGACTGTCTATCAGAAATGCCGCTGTATGCAAAAAGGAAGAAAGAAAAACGCCAAAAGCCATCCATTCGCCTGTATTGCCCATTTTCTATTGATCGGAGCGCTTCCAACCTGTATAGATATAACCCAAAGCCATGACCGTGGTCGGGGACATGTGTACATGTCTCGCCGACATGTTGATGGGAATAAAAAGTTGTGTATTTGCAGTCGTGTTGTATATGCATAAGTCTGCTATGCCAAGCAGTCGTGTGTAGAGACGTAGGAATTCGTATTGCATGTATAATCAGGAGCGAGTTGTGTTTGTCTACTCTTGCGAAGAGTCGGTAGAAGAAGAAATGGCAAAAGAAGTGGTGCTGCGGCGGCTCGCGGGGTCAATGTCGATGGAGCCGCGTCTGGAGCTGGGGCGGGTGCAGCAGGGAGAGACGCCGACAAAGCTCATCGTCTCAATCTGGGAAGGGTCGGAGGCGCCAAAGGTCATGCTGAACTGGCCGAGCATCTCCTGGTGGCGGAGGTTCTGGGTGGTGAGGGGCCTGTCGCGGGGGTGCGTGCGACGGCGGTTCTGCTTGTCCTGGGCCTTGCGCTCCTTTTTCTCGGCGCGGTCCTTTTCTTTTTCCTTGTCGCTGGAGCCAAAGGTGAAGGCGCGGGCGAGTCTGGAGGTGGTCTTTTCTAATTGGGGGCCGTCGGAGCTCTGGCTGGTGTTGGCGGTGGTGTTGGAGTCTGTCTGGCAGATGGTGTCGGAGGCTTCCGACTTGCGGAGGGCGCGACGAACGCGGTCGCGGATAGCCATGTCGGCGTTGTGGGAGACGGAGGTGTTTTGAGTAATGGTAGACGAAGTTGACAAAAGCGAAGAGGTTCGAAGAGCGAAAGAGGTCGCCCTGTTTGGTGATGTTGAGTTGTGTGGTTGGTCGTCAAGAAGTATCAAGAAGTATCAAGAAGCAAGAAGCAGTACAGAATATAGAGTACAGAGTAACTGGAAAGAGGTTGATGGGTTGGGGGTGGGCGGCGGATTGGCAGGTGCAGTTGCTTATGTAGGAATGGCGATCTGCAAGGCGAAATGGTACTTTGAAAAGTGCGGGAGACCAGGCTAGACCAGGCGAGGCGAAAAGAAGATAAAGAGGAGGCCCAGAGGGTTAAAACGGCTTTCGGTATTGGAAAGGATGGTAGATGGGATGGGATGGGTGAGATGGTGGGATGGGTGGGATGGATGGTGGATGGTGGGAAAGGTGGGAAGGTATGTGGCGCGATGCACGGAAGGAGCGAGGGCGTCGAGGAGCAAGGAAGGAATCGAGACCGAACAGGGTAAGAGCGAGACGGTCAAAAAAAGAGGCAGGAGCAGGGATGGTTTTTTGATATCAAGTGGCAAAACGAAAATGGAAAAAGAAAAAGAAGAAGAATGAAGGGCCAGTCAGTCAGCCAGCCAGCAAGCCAGCCAAACTGGTTGAATGGTGGAGCAAGGCTGCGAAACAAGGTCCCGTTTGCAGACCTTTTTTCCGTTTTTTTTTTTTTTTTTCTCTCTAAATGTTACCCCAAGTACTCCCGTATCCGTACACTCCGCACCGCTACAACTAGTTAGTACAATGAATGCAACGGGCTTGTCCTGCTACCCCCCCCCGGAGTTTTGTTCTGGGGACGCCCTAGTAAACCCCGGGGCTCCCACAGAACAGTGTGACATTCGGCAGGATTATTCAGTGGAGCCAGGCCACTTGGAACGTGCTAGATTGGATGGACCGGCTGACTTTTTGGCCAATTAGGATCTGAGCCAGCAAAAGGGTTTTAACAAAGAAAAAACAGGACTTTTTATTTTATTTTATTTCTTTTCTTTTTTCTTTCTTTCTTTTTTTTTTTTTTAAAGAAAAAATTGTTCTTGGATGAAGAGAGCAGGCAGACAGGCAGACAGGCAGACAGTCAGTGTGGCTGTGGCTTGTGGCGGACACATGGCTCAGCACAGCCTGCAGCGGCAAAAAAAGGCAGAAAAAGGAGCAGCAGCAGCAGTGGCTCAGCCCGCAAAGTGACTAAGAACAGTTCAGTGGCTGAAGATCTGCCTCAGGCACCTGAGGGCAGACTCTCAGCTGGGCTGCACCAGGCTACAAGTACCTCTTTGTACCTTTTGTACCTCTTGTACCTCCTAAACCTCCTAAACCTCCTATACCTCCTATACCTCCTGTACCCTTTTTGGTGACCCCTCTTCTCCGGTGGGCTCTGGCTCCATTGCCTGCACATCCATGCCTGCTTGCTTACTTGCAGCGCGATTTAATTCTCTCACTAACTACCGTGTATAACTAAGTTACCTCGAGATATTCTAGGCGCTGGGGCACCACAGAACCATCTCCGTACTCTGTGGCAAAGCCGCACCAGAAAATCCAATGCAACTCAGTACGACAATCCCGCAAAACCTTTTTTTCCTTCTTCGTCTCACCCGCTGTCAATTTTAATTCAATGCTTGCTGCTGGTACTGTAGGGCCTCGCAAGTGCCCTGTGACCGCTGGAGGACCTACGCTAGGCAGCGCTGTACTCCGTAACCCTCCCCAGGTAAAGGGGGGTACAAAGGAATACCTCCCTCTACCTCTTCTACCTCCGCCACCTCCTCATCCTCCCGACGGGCCCAGAAGAGCCTCTGGTACGTACTGGTACATCTAGTTACTCTACTCCGTACTCCGAACTTGGTAGAGCTCTGGTACTCAGTACTTACCGGCCGACTCGGCCGGCCCAAAATCCTCCAGCTCCGGCCTCTCCGAACACCAATAAAAGAGAAAAACCTTGGCCCAGTCAACACTCGAAAAGACCCTCCCACCCTTTCAACTTGCATGGAGAAAAGACATCGACTGCGAAAAAGGCCCATCGAGGCTACGTAGAAAGACGTCATTCCCCAAAATACCCCCCGGGGGCTCCGCTGAGGGCCTCTGGAACCTACCAGCCCGCAGACAGAGGGGACAGACAAGTCTCGGGACTGCCTTCAGTCGACTCTCCGTGCCATAAGGGCCCCATCCATTATTATCAGCGCCATCCCTAAGGAATACACCGCACAGCTACCTGAGCTCCCTAGAGCTCCCTGAGCTCCCTCGAAGCCAGGTCCTGTTTATACCAAAGTATGAAATCACAACACACTCACCCAAGTAACAGCATTTCCGCATTCACACATTGGGTTCATCCTCTCGCTAGCAGCCAATCCCCATCCAACCACTGTGCCACTGTCCATCTTTTTGCGATCGGCGTCTACGGAGTACTCGTCCATCTCTAGGCGCTCACCTGTCCAGACTAACGTGAACCAGTCTGAACCAGCCAAGCTAGCCACCAACCAGTTCATACCCTTTACTAGTACTTGGCCAGTTGAGCCGTTACCACGTTACTTGCAAAAGACTAAAGAAAAACACTCATTGGTTGGCGTCTCTCAGCTCGCGGCGCGGCCACGCCCGCAGATTCGGTCAACCCGCGCTATCTGTACGTTGACGCCGTTGCACCCGTCTCGTTGAAAAATTCCCAAAGTCTCAGCCCAGCTACTACCTGGGCGTCCGTTTAGATCCGCGGAGAAAAGGACCCCGACAGCGCGCGACCCTGCATTCCTCAACCGCTGTTCCCGGACTCGACCCAGAATCGTTGCCCAAGCGCCCGCCCCATGCAGCAGGGATAGCCGTTGCAAGAATGCAGAAATTCAGTCGCACTATAGAGTACTGACAGATTGCTTAAACCGTCCAACTCTAAATGGCCCGTCAGGCGTCGGGGTCTCGTTACAAGCTTGGCACATTTCCAAGAAACAGCTGCCATGACGTATGGCTTTCCGCGAGTGACATCAAAGTGCTCACACTGTCTCCCAAAAACCACTCGTCATGCAGACTCTCCATGCATTTTGCATGTTGCATTCTGCATTTCGCGTGCCGTATTCCGAATTACCTATTGCTATGCTCTGCTCCTTGGGTATCGTTCACGGGAGCTCACAAGCCAAAGCCCTCCGCTGTAATGCTGTATGTACACAAATCCGCATTCAGATTCCATCCGCATATCTCCTCTTTGCCGTCTGTTTCGGCCCTTGCCTGTTCCTTTTCTGCTCTGTATTTTGAACGAAACTTCCTTCTCGTCGCGCCGTCGATCTGCATCCGGGTCTGCGCTCTCAGCCCCTTTCAACCCTGTGCTCCAGCGACTTCGCATCCTGATGCGCCGCTCCGTCTTGGAAGAGTTCCAGCTCGTTGGCTTCCTCCTCAAACTGCGAGTACTGCTGTCGCTTGCGCGTGCGCCCAAAGCCAAACGTCACAATCGTGCTCTGCGCAGAGTCTTTTGACACCTGCGGCGAGTTGACGCCGAATAGCCCGGGTAAAAAGTGTCGTACAAATCGTCGTACGGTCGGCATGGAGCCGCAAATGATGAACAAGTTGCCTTCGACAAATCTAAGTCAAGTCAGCGATGCTTCTTGGCTATTAACACCAAAAGAAACGCGTGCACTCACGTCCAAACGTCAGCCGGAGCTGCATCCCATGACGGGTCCTTGCTCTTCAATGTTGCCGGCAAATATGTCAGTCTCACAATAGAAGTAGCGACAGTCCTGTCACCTGTTAGTCTCCTGCCATCCCTCTAGAATCGCCACACGAGAAAACATACGCAGAGGCAATGCCAAAAATGGCAATCGCGCCAATCTTTTGTGCCCTGTCCATCTCCAGCCTCATCACCATTGGCGTCGGCAAAAGAAACAGCATAACGTCTGTAATAATGTTCGAAATGGCCGTTGTCATGTATAATATCCCGGCATCCAGACAGGATCCCACCTGAATCTTAAAGTCAAAGGCCTTCCGGACAGGATCGCAGTGGAAGATCATGATGACCGTGATGATGGTCGTGTATAGCGTGACAATGACGATGCTAAACCAAGTCGCAAAGCGAAACCATCTTTGTGGCGACAGTTGCAGGTAAATCGATAATAAAGAGAGCTTCGTGAAGCCGTTGCAGAGTTGGTAGACCGGCGCGGCAATGTAGGTGAACTGCACACGTTAGACTCTTGACGTATAGCACGGGTTGGGGATTTTATGAGCAAGGCATACCACCGAATATCGTTCAAACCGCTCGAGCGGCATTTCCCATGCATGTGCGCACATCCCACCTTCTGCTATCGAATCTGCACAATGTTAGAGTCGGAGCGCGGTAGATTCAGCGGCCAACATACATGTGAGGACCGCCTGGGTGGCCAAAGACATAATCTACTCGCACAACACAACGTTAGTAAAGCTAAAACGGTGCAAAATAGAAACCAGTCCTACCCATCCGAGGAACATAAAGGCTGTAATCAGGATTAGCCAAGAACTTGATCAGTCAACTGCTCGCGTGCTCACCATCGTCAATCTGAAGCCCCTTTGATAGGTATATCTTGGTGTAGAATCTCTGGCAGAGAAATGCCAGCGCCAACGGCGCTCCGATGGCAAACACCAGGTAATGCTGTAGCCAGTAGTTCTGCCTCGGGTTGTCGAAATTCGGCGTGACCCCCTCCGGCGGCGGCATCAACACCGTCACGCCATTCACGACGGGAAAAGACGACATCTTTTCACCCTCTGGATATCGCTCATATTTCGTCCAACTGCGATCGCTGACAGGGCTCTAAAAAGCCCACTTGTCCAAGCACGAGGACGCGCGATCGAGGAGCGACGGGCTCGACTTTATAAAACAAGAGGAACCGAGACTCTGGGTGAGCCACTGCCGGTAGCCGAAAGCCACATGCAAGGGGAACGATGAAGTGTATGTTAAATACTGTATGTTATCAGAGATGAGAGAAAAAAAGCCACCAGTTCCATCTTCTGTATCTATAACACTGGGCTGAGTGACTCGAGACTCATTACCGGGGTCCCTCGTCAGCGGCTGAGTGTCGTCTCTTTCCCCTCTGGTAGTTCAAACGTTGAAACTAGTCTGGCGAAGCGAATCACACTTTCTTTTTTGTTCGTTCGTTCGTATCCTTTTCTCGTCCACTCCATTCAGAGTGGATATATCATGCAAGCCTACGGGATGACAAGGGTGATTTACTGGTGGGAAGACTGCGTTTTTGTTTTTGTTGACGGCACGAAATGTGAGTACTGGGTAGTCGCCCTCCCCGGTCGTGAAACCTGTCCAGAGAAGACAGGCCAGCCGTCTCTGGTTCCACTGATACGACGGTCTAATGAGAACTAATGAGAAGCTGGTGACATTCTAGTGGTCCCGGGACCGCTGGGCCGTGCCGTGTTTCGCCCCGACTTTAGGCGACGCTTGCGTCGATGCGGAAAAGGCCAGGCGTCAGCAACCTGTCGATGTGCTGGGATGGGCAACTGGAATGCGACTGCGAGGATTGCGAGACGGTCGGGGCATAGAGCGAGCACACGTGCTTTCTGTTCAAAGAGTCTTCACGAATCGTGTACAGAAGAGTGCCGGTTCTGACCTCCAATCGAGCAGCTATGTATTGCAACCTGACTTCTTGTCTCTTTTCCCCGGGGCACATATGCGTTAGATGGAGCGCACGAAGCACCCGGGAGAAGCGAATGCGACCGCGTAGCGTTTCGTGGTTAGGGGCAGGGGCTGCGAGGAGTTGATGTTGCGTCTGACTGACCAACTAACTAACTATCAATAGTTAGCTTGTTGTTTGGTTCTCTGTCACTGCGCGTCCGGAGATGCGTCGTTCACCTTCTTTTTTATGTAATTGATTGCTTTTTCTCCATGGTGATCTGCGCGTCTTTAGAACGGGGCAGTTACCCTTTCCTGTCATGTCGCGTCAAAGCGATGGAACGAATACAGATACAAGAGGGCATTGCGAAAAGACGTTTATATGCAATCATATCCCTTTTTTTTTTTCGCACTGGCTATTATCCAATCTTTGATGCCTATACAGTCTCGTCAACTTTCACCTTGTGATACAATGGACCCGACTCACCTGGCTGCTTTCGTCGTCCCGCTCTCCGATCCTTGCATTGCCCAAAATTCGTTTGGGCCAAAGCTACCGGATTATCCTTGCCTGTCCCCTCCCACTACGCGCTGGAGCTGTCCAGCCTTTGCTGGATCCAGTGCTGGTAGCTGGTAGCTGGGGCTGCCTCTCGGTCAACTAACACAACTAATGCAGGCTTCATTTCCGACGGTAATGCCCCCATGCAAGCCACAAAAGCATTCCGTATTTAGTCGCGGCCCATTCATACTGGGGCTAGTGATGCAGAAATAACCATGGCAGTCAAGCTCCCGACCATCGTCGGAGGGAAATGTCTCTGCTGCCGACTAACCCAGCCTTGCGCCTGCGCAGCATCCCAAGGCAGCCGAGTTCCCAGCCCTTTAGACCAACCTCTGGCTGCGAGTCAAACTCCCATGTCCCTTCAGTTCAATCATGACTCTCAAGCACTGCTGTTTCCTTCATCTGTGTGCCCCACGCCTCTCTTCATGTCCGGCTTCTCCACCTCTAGCACTTTGCTAGCTTACGCCGCGCATAGAAATGAACAAGAACATTGCAGTATTTGGCGATTAACCGGGTCGAAAGCTCCAAGAAAAGGCTAACGAGGGCAACTCGCCAATTACGCCGGTTCAGGCATTGGTCTCCATTCCTGCCAAGTGTAGGGATCTCCCCGTCATAGTCGGATGCAGAGAACCCGCGGCGTACTTGGAAATGATGCAGCACCTCACCTGTGTAATAATAAAAATCTCCGCTTGTGAGACCAGAAACGACACAAAATAGACGCTGCCTCGCGCATCATCAAGCTCGCGCTGTTCCCCGGCTGCACAGACATTCGTACTTTTGCACACCTCTCATCGCTTGTTTCGCCATGAAGGTTTCTGCTTCCGTGGCTGGCTCACTAGCAGCCTTTGCCGCGACGGCCGCCGCCAGCCAGGCTTGTCACTGCGTGCGTAAATCTCTCTCTGATAATTTGCGAGACAAAATACACAATGGGCACGATACTCACCGACCGGCTTAATAGTGCGCCGACTTTGCCGCCGAGGCTTCTCTAACCGGCAAGGTCTTTATGCCGGGCAGCGCGGTATACGAGACACAGCTCAAGTCGTATTATTCCGCCAATGCCGCCCAGCATGCCTGGTGCATGGTGCTGCCCGAGTCGACGGAAGATGTGCAAAAGATTGCTAGCACCATCAGCCAACACAAATGCCCCTTTGGCATCAGATCTGGTGGCCACTCGACGTGGAAAGGCTCCAACGGCGTCAAGAACGGCGTCACCATTGATTTCAGTATACGCTCGAACCCTGTCATGCTCTGGAGACCGCAGCGGGCTAACCAGCTTTATTAGGCTACATGAACTCGACGACATATGATGAAAAGACTGGCATTGCCTCGATCCAGCCCGGTGCACGTTGGGGCTCCGTCTACGAAAGCCTCAACCCGCACAACGTCACTGTTGTTGGCGCCCGAACCTCTGTCGTCGGAGTTGGCGGCTTCACGACTGGTGCTGGAGTAAGTGGCGCGACGCGAGGTTTTTGTAACTGTTTCTAACGGAATCTTTTGCAGTACTCTTTCCACAGCAACGAGCATGGATTCTCTTGCGACATGGTCGAGAACTGGGAGATTGTCCTTGCCAATGGCACCATCATCAACGCCAACAAGCACGAGAACGCTGATCTCTGGAAGGCCCAAAAGGGTGGCTCTGGAAACCTAGGCTTTGTCACTCGAATTGACCAGAGTACTTCGCTCATATTTCTCTTCTGCATGAAAATATGCTAACTGGTCCAGTTGCAATTCCTGGTACTCAGCTATGGGGTGGCTTCACGCAGTATGACCTCAAGGAGCGTGACAACGTCTTTAACGCCTACGTCAACTTTGTCAACAACACCGAGGACAACTCGCCCGATCAAAACATTATTGCGCTGTTTTACGACAAGGACGGATTCGCCATCCGTTCTATTCTCACCAATGCCAATGGTGACGCCAACCGCACTGCGTTCAAGGAGTACTTGGCGCTTCCCAACATTGGCAGCACCTTGACTTCTGGTCCCGAGTCCGAGATTATCCCTCAGTTTACCGGCCCTACACCTCTCGGCGAATAGTGAGTTTTATATTGCTTTTGTGTTCTTTATTTAGATCTAATATAACGTTCTAGCGCCAATTGGTTCACTGGCACCGCCAAGCACAGCTTCCAGTCGCTCGCCGTAATTGACGAGCTGCACCATGAGTTTATCCCCAAGATCAAGGCTGCAGCTCCCAACGCCACCTTTAGCACCCTTATTGAGCTGCAGCCTCTTACGCAAACCATGGTTGCACACGCAGCCAAGCGTGGCGGCAACGTGCTTGGTCTCGAGGAGGTCGTCGCAGACGGTCCCAAGCTCAACTGGCTCTTTTCCCTCACCGTCGACACGGAGGAGAACCAAAAAGCGATGCTGCCCATTGCGCAGCAGTTTATCCACACCGTCAACAAGAAGCAGCGCTCCCAGGGCACCTGGGTCCCTTGGATCTACCTGAACTATGCGTGGAGGGACGAGCAGCCGTACCCTCACTACGGCGCGGAGAACACGGCGCTCCTGGCGGGTGTCTCGGCTGCGTATGATCCCGATAGTGTCTTCCAGACGCTGCGCGAGACGGGTTTTAAGCTCAACGGCGGCCACTCTTAGGGTTTATGAGGACATAAAGTTGGTAGGCAGACAGTGAAGAGTCTGTTGTACATATTACATATCACGCTTATAGAGAAGCATCGTTAGCATTGCTACCATTTAACGATTAAATACGCATTAATCTTTGACGCAGTGGTATTATTCCATCTCATATAGCGAGCGTTCTTTTGAAACAGTCTGCGCAGCAAATTAGCGCCAGCTTTACCTGTACCCGAGAGATTACCGATCTGCAGTCCCGGAACTGAAAAACCAGCCACGTACATGAACCAACTTGGTATCGCACTGCGACGATCTTTGAAGTCAGACAGATTGAGTATTGTGGCTTGTGTTTTAAAGCTGAGATCTCGGCCGAGCATTCGCTGCTAGTCTGTCGAAGTAATCCGGGGATCAAGATGGCGCCGCTCTACGACCAAAGTATTCTTGAGATCATAATTGTCTCCCTTAAAGTGTTTGGGCTGCCAATGAATGTTGACATTGCAAAATCCGACCGAGGCGAGCAAAGGACTCAATCGCATTGCATGGTGAAAGGGGCGCTTTTAAACTCTGTTCTGTCGCTTTTCATACGTCATGTTCTCGACGACTTAATTGGACTAAGAAGTAATTTAGCCCACAAATAAGCCAAGCAACTGTCGCTGTCCTGCAACTAGAATTAAGTGTCTGGGTCCGTCCCAACGTTAAAACGCGGGCGGCGCGACGTCCCAGCCAAAGCGTGCGCAGGGTTCCCCCCTCTGTCATCTCACTACCACAGTCTGGCTTTTGCTGGCATAGTGCTCAAATAAGGCACCGTATTCACAGATTATTCGTTCCATCAACGCCTGTCCCGCTCAAACTGTGCCGCGGCGAGATCAAGCCTCATCGCCAAGCACGCAACTTGTAGCGGCGGCCCTTCCGGGCGCGGGGACCCCTGGGCTTCTAGCTGAGGATTTTGTCGGATATGTCGAGAGGTTATGCCACGGTAATGGTCTGCGGCAGATGAACTATTCACATCACAATGTCGAGCCCCGATGCTTCATCATGGGGTAGCCAGGCTAGCACAGCGCTGCGCTTCGTGTCGCAACGGCTACTGCGTGGAGGTTTACGATTCTTTGCCCAGGTGGCAATATTTGTCACATTTGCATACGTGCTGGTGACCTTTACATCATCCCCGTGGCTTGGTGGAAGGAACTGGCACATATTGGCATGGCCCGGCAGGCTGGATCCATCCATTACAAGATCAACAGAAAACCTGCGCATCGTTGTCTTTGGATCACAGGATATTGCGGGGAGCGCAGTCTCCGAGGCAGATCCATCGCGGGCTCCTTGGACGTTGCAGCTCTGCAAAGAGGTAAGCTGAACCTCCTTGGCGTTGGAACAGGCGAAGATCGTGCGACTAACTCGACTCGGTCGACTAGCTCGACTGTACATCGTACTTGTCGCTGATCCCACCGGCGGATGCGAAACCGGGCATAACGTCCAATGAACTCTATCAGACCTTCATGTCCGAGTTTCACGCGTCTATGGAGGAAGCGGATCTCTTGAAAGCGCCTTCCGACGATTATGATTTCCTAAAAAGACAGTATCCTGTGCCTTCGAAGACGCCAGACCTTGCCGCCCAAGTACGGAACTTTCTTTCGCTCACTGCTCCGGGGGAACAGCCCCGGAGCACCATATGGATATTTACATTCGGAATGTGGGATGTCTGGAACATGGCCGCTTTGCCTGCCGAGACGGCCAATGACCTGCTCGACAGCATGGTAGATCACATTTTTGAACAAGCAGAGCTGCTCTACCGCAAGGCGTTGGATCCCGCATCTATCGCATACTCCGATTTCTGGTACAATATTACGCAGTCGGACATTGACTTGCTTACTGCTCCAAATGCCGCAAGGCGCATTGATGAGCGAGCGCTTGAGAGCTTCCGCGTCGTGATCCCGACGCTCTTTGACATCACCTTGGCCCCGGTTTGGCAGACACGACAACAGCCGTCGTACCCGCATTCTATATCAGAGCACATGCGCAGCGCTGTGCGGTTAACTCGCCGCTGGAACAAACAGGTTGAGAAGGGCCTGGCAGCATGGCAGACGAAATCACGCTCGAAACCGGCGGCTGCTGAGACGGAGAAGCCCTCGGGTGCGAGCCACGGCTCCGGCGGCCATTCGAAGCTCCAACATCGTGAAACTGATGCACACGGGCGAAATACTGGCGATGGCCAGATCCCTTATCCGAAGCGACTGGGCTCGCAGCTCTCGTCGGCAAACGACGGTCTGGTTGAGGCTATGCTAATGGCCGAGATGTATCATAGTTCCGCGAGTGACTCTGTCGTAGAAGCGGCACGTCTGGATAACAGCACCATGTCCTTTTTGGACGTACGAGTACCGTGCGTGTCGGACACGGCGTCACGGGCAAGTGGTGAGACCAAGAGCAGATATGGCTCTTGCGAGGCGCCGGATGATCATCTCTTTTACGACATGGCGACGATGAACCAACGCGCCATCGATAGCGTTGCTGCAAGTGCGGCAGACTCTGTCAGGCGCGATCTTTTCCCGTAGCGATGCGACGGGTGTCTGTGGCCAGTATTACTTGTATACTTAGAGTATGTCAATGAATATGTATTATTGCGACCAATGCGGTATTCTGTTGGTGATGTGTTGGGCTTGTTGGTCGACAGCAAGAAGCAAGTGGGACTCCATGCGCGGTAACGCTTTTATATATTTACTCTGCCTTTCTGTGGCGATTGTTCCCTGTCTTGCGGTGCATGATCATTGGTCATCCCGGGGCATCTGTTCATCTTCATGCGTCAGGATCATGCATGCACCATCACGGTTCCTCACACAATGTCCAGCCTCAGCACGAAAAACCAGCGCTGCCATGACACGTACCAATAGGCCTCCAATAACATATCGACCAACAGCACTTATATCCCAGCACGTCGGTCGCACTCCAGCATCCAGCAACGGTATAGGGTATCTGCCAGTGTCTGCAGCGAGGTAGAACAGAGTCAGCCCTGTCGATCGCCACCATCACAGGGTCTTTCCATCGTGTCCAATTTCGTAAACTTCCAGCTCGACAAGAAATTGCCCAAGGCCCGAAAATAAACCAAAAATAAGACTAGATCGCCTCTGTAGTTGTCTTCTCGGCGACTTTACCAATAGACGATGTGGGGCTGAGGCACCAGGTAGCTCAAAAGCTCAACTCAGGTTGTCAGCAAAATGACGTAGACTTGGGTCTCGGTGGTTGTCGCCGGGTGCGAGTGAAAGATGGCAAACTAGTTTGTCGACAGATGACCACACAGTCACTGTCCTGCGATATTCTTTCGTGGCCAACATATCACCCTACGCTGTTCCAACTGCCAGATTCGCCGCCATGCCGGCAACTCAGCATTTACTGGTCATTGCATCTGCAATCTGCCTCTTCCCGTATACATCTCTCGCCGACAGCGTCGACTACATCGTTGTTGGTGGCGGAACATCTGGGCTGCTCGTCGCAAACCGGCTGTCGCGTGATATCGGCACTACGGTGACTGTCATTGACCCTGGCTCCGATGAGAGACAAAACGAAATCGTATCATCGCCAAATGACTGGCTTCAGGTTCTCGGTACTTACGTAGCCGAGCCGCACGTCTCTGTCAGACAAGAAAACGCAAACAATAGAACTCTCACATTCCTCTCGGGGAAGGGAATCGGAGGCACCAGTCTGATCAATGGTATGCTTAGAGGAGACACGAATTCATCTATGGTACAAATGCTGACATACAACAGGAATGACATATATCAGAGGAGATGCCCCAGAGTTGGATGCCTGGGAGAAACTTGGCAACAAGGGCTGGAATTGGAGCACCATGCTGAAATACTACAAAAAGCTGGAAGGCCTCGTGGAGCCAGAGGAGTGGCAGGTTGACGCGGGCGCAACGTCGGACCCTGACTTTCACGGCAGCGGAGGTGATGTTCACACCTGCTTCAACCCCAAGCTTCTCAACAACTCATTTTATAACGAAGCTGTGACAGGGTGGGAGACTCTGGGACAGCCGAAGATCAAGGATGTGAACTCTGGTTCAGTTGCTGGCTTCGATGTTTGGCCGCAGCTTATCGACGCCAAAACCAACACAAGATGGGATGCTGCGTCGGCCTTTTACTGGCCTGTAAAGGAGAGTCGCCAAAACCTCAAGCTCGTCAACGGAACTGTCAACAAGTTGCTCTGGCATGACCAGAATGGCACAGACAAGGCATTGGCTTCAGGCGTCAAATATACTAGCCCAAACGGAGAGAGCGTCCAGCTCAACGCAAAGAAGGAAGTCATCCTGGCTGCGGGATCCCTAAAAACGCCACTTATTCTTGAGAATAGCGGAGTCGGCCAGGCCGCACGTCTCAAGTCAATGAATGTCCCAGTGGTCGTGGATCTGCCTGGCATTGGTGAGAATCTGGTCGACAATCCGCTCGTCGCATATATATACAAGACAAACTTTACTGCCAACGGATACACACCGTATTCTACCTTTGCCACGGCAGAGGCGTTGTTTGGCCAAGCGACGGCAGAAAAGGCTTCTGCCTCTCAGAAGCAGATTCCTGACTGGGCAAAGCAGGTTGCGGAGCGGAGCCATGGTGCTCTCAAGGCGTCGTCTATCCAGAAGCTGATGGAAATCCAGCATGATCTGATTTTCAAGAAAAACGTCACCATCGCCGAGTTTGTGCAGAGTGCCAATGACGGCACATTGAGCATTTCTTCATGGGATCTGTTGCCCTTTAGCCGGGGCAGCATTCACCTCTCAGAAGCCGACGGCATTGACAAACCGGCAATTGACCCTCAATTCCTTGCTGTGGATTTGGATACCGAGAAGCAGATTGCCATTGGCAAACTCGCCCGTAGTTGGGTCAACACCACACAGATCCGACCGCACATCACGGGCTATCTGGATCCCTCGACGGACAAGCTGCCTGAGAATCCCTCAGACGAGGACTGGGCCAAGTTCATCCCCGGCACCGTGAACCCCAACAACCACCCGCTGGGAACCGCGGCCATGATGTCGCGCGACCTCGGCGGTGTCGTCGATCCCAAGCTCCGCGTATACGGCACCGGCAATGTGCGTGTCGTGGACGCGTCGGTGGTGCCGACGCAGCTCAGCGGGCACTTGACGGCGACCATCTACGCGATTGCAGAGAGGGCGTCTGAGTTTATTCTCAAGAAATGCTAGAGAGAGAGAGGGGGGGGGGGGGGGGGGGATCTAGATGAAATAATAATAATAATGTTGTTAAATCTAATTTTGGCCTCCGTCACTTTCTTGAGAGACAATGTCATAGCTATCTATAGTGTATATACTTCGCCAACTCCATGTGCACAAGACGCGTATAATTGATATCCAATGTAAAAATGAGCCTGCACGCACAAGCCAAAAACAACAAATTCCGCAGATGCTTGCTTCTGTGCACAAGGCGCGTATAATTGATATCCAAAGTATAATTGAGCCTGCATGCACAAGCCAAAACAACAAATTCCGCAGATGCTTGCTTCTATGCCTCCCAATCCATAGCCTCAACCATCCAATCCCACCCCTCGCCGTCCACGCGGCCGCCATCCACGACAATCTCCTCGGTCGCAACAGTGGTCCTCGCGACCTCGTACCCAGACTCCAGTCCGCGCAACACCTCGCCCACGATCCAAGAGAGGTCGTACATCTTAAGTGGCGGCGTCTCGCGGCCCTCGGCAGCGTCCTTCCACCGATTCCTCAGCTCCTTGGCCTTCCAGAGTGCCTGGTTCACGTGTCCTTGGCCGAGGACTTGGTGCAGCGGGTTCGTATCCTCGTCAAGTGCGCGTAGCACGTTGTGGTGGTAAGCGTGCGCGGCACCACTCTGCTGCCCGTGGCTGCTATAGTTTCGCTCCCGCGGAATGGAAACGGAGAATACAAGAAGCAGCAGCACAATGGCTTGCTCTATCCAAGCGTAGAACTCATAAAAGTCCACCTTGAAGTTGCGCTCTGCGTCGTCTGGTGTAAACGCCCAATGCTCCGGTGCCAGTGCTCGCTTGTACGCAGCTTCTAGGTCCAGGAACTTCCACCGAAGGCGCTGACATGCCTGCTCAAACCGGTGAAGGGCCTGGGGCGGTGTTAACCCAGCAGAGAGCGTCGTGGAAGTGCGTGTGCCGAGTGGAGTGCTGTTGGGAGTGTTTGCGGTCGCTGATGCAGATGCAGCGGGTGGTACAGATCGAGACCGAGACGAGTCCTGAGTCGACGGTGACTTGGGCGGGACACCATTGCGTGATCGATACTTTAGGGGCGCCCAGATGGATCCATCTAGGCCTGCTGATTGCTTTGTCATGGCGTGTGGCTATGTGTATGTAATGTGCAGCGTACTGATGATGAGGTGCGGTGGAGAAGAGAAGTCGATTCGCGCAGGGAATCTCTTGCGTGGAGTCATGGCAATGCCGGCGCTGGTGGCTGTTGGCTGCGATGAATGCGTATCATAGCATCAGGAATTTTATGCGCCGACAAATCGTCTGCTTTGCTGGCCAAGAAAGGTTGAGCGTGAGGTGTATGTAGATGGAAGTATGGAGTGAAGCCGTGAAGCTACTCCAGGCGCGAGTTGGAGGAAACAGAGCGGAGAGGGCCCGGCAAAGTGGCAGGTGCCACCCAGGCGCCGCACCTGCCTGCTCTTGCCCACTGACCATCACAGTCAGCCAGCCACTGCAAATTCACCAGCCATCATCGTCCTTTAATTTGATGTCACAATACATTTGACATCTACAAGTATAGAAAATTTTTGGAGAAAATTCCCTGAATTTCATCCTTGGCGTATAGTTAACGTAAAACAATAAAACAAGCTTAAACCAGACCAAACCAAACAAACCAAACCAAACCGGTATGCTAGCTCCCAAGGTATCTTTTCCCAAATGCAACTTTAGTAGTCCTGTGCCGGAAATGATGATAAATAATATATAGAAACAAACAAAAACACGCTTGAAACAAAGAGTCAGTGTCACGTTGGCACGAGGCAGGCTACTCGCCGCCCTACTCGCCGCCCTTGATCTTCTTCGATGCCTTTGCCGTTCCAATATGGGTATTGTGAACCTGCATGAATGTTAACACAAGGCCCATTTATCCGCATTAAAATATTGGATTGCACATGATTCGCTTACCTTGGTTGCAAATCGCAGACTTGTTAGCGTCTCCTTCAAATGAACCTCCAAGGGCGACACCATGACAAACATGAGCGTCTTGCTGTTGCCGCCCAAGCTGTACTGGAGGAGATGTGTGAGCTTCGAGTTGCGGTATGGAATATGGCCGGATCCACGTCCCAGGGCCTCAATCACGTCTCCCAGGCAGCTGAGGCTCTTGTTGATGTTTTGCGTTTCCCTCATGCGGTCGCCCTCGGCCTGCGAGTGCTTGAGTCGCTCCGAACCGGCCAGATCAACAAGGTTCAGCGTACCCTCACAGCGCTCACCGGTAGCCAGGTTCTCGCCGACTAGCTTCAAAATGAAGATGCTGTGGGACCGCGAAGAGCGCTCGTTGGCCTTGGTCGCCGCCACTGATCGGTTCTTTTGAGCTTCGCTCAACATAATCTCAACAGCGTCCGGCGAGCTAAGCTTCACCGTCTTGCAGTTGATAATGCTTGTTTGTTTTCGTGCCTCATCGTGGCGGATTTCAAGTTTCTTCGAGCTTCGTTCGTTGGGTACCAGCAGATCATTCAGCTCCTCGTTGTACACTTCGACGAAGCAGCCCTCCATGGTGTACTCCCAAGACTTCTCCTTGAGTTTCGTGATGGTGTCGTAAATCATATGCGTGGCGCGTGGAATCATGCCGTCCTCCGAGGACATGGTGTGTGTTTTTCCCGATCCAGTCTGACCGTAACAGAAAATGCAGACATTGTAGCCGTCCAAGGCGCTCTGGACGAGTTGCGAAATCTCGCCAAACACCTCTTCGTTTTGCGACGCCGGCATGAAAACGCGGTCAAACTCGAACGGGTAGTTTTTTCGAGACACGACACCTAGGCTACTTCGCTCCTCAGGCCCCGCAAGGACAATCTCTGCCGAAGTCTTCTCGTCAGGAAACGACATGCCGGCGCGGTCGTCCTGTGAGGCATCGAGGGGTGGGCGCACTCGGCACATGACACGAATGTTGCCCTTGAGCTCTTGATATTTGTTGAATAGAACTCGTCTCTCCGTCTCCTCCTTGATGAGCTTTTGCTTGGCGTCTTCGGCCATGCGCAAAGCCTCCTGTAGCCTGGCCTCCATGCTTGCAAAGGAATCGGACTGTGCCTTGCTGTCGGACTCGAGAAACTCGACTTGGGATCTGACCGAGTTGAGCTTGGCATCAAGGGCTGTGTTGGCGGCAGAAAGCTCCGATATCGTAGACTGAAGGCTGCTATTGAGACTTTTTTGCCGCTCAATTTCGCTGCGAAGACTCTCGTTCTCGGTGCGCAGCTCCTGTAGGTCTCGGTCTTTTCGTTGCATGCTCAGGTTCATATCATGTGCTTCATTCCCCATGCGGGATCGCAAGTCCTGGATCTCGCGGTTTTTGCTCTGTCTCTCGTTCTCGAGTGATTGTTCGTGGTCGCGCGCCAACGCGTCGAGGCGCTGCTGATGCTGCTTCGTTTCCTGGTCTTTGAGTAGATCCAATTCGCGACCGAGGTCCTCGACTGCAGTGCGATGCTCACGCGCGAGATCATCGACAGCCTGCTTATGGTTACGTCCGAGCTGTTCCACTTCTCGCTCATGATTCCACTGTTGGTCCTCGAGTTGGCGTTTCAAGGCACGCCCCTGTTCCTTGACCGTGTCAAGCTCTTCCCGGAGACTTTCGCCGCGCTCCTTGAGCCTTTGGCGGT
Source organism: Lecanicillium sp. G3 (assembly GCA_037575805.1). Lineage (NCBI taxonomy): Eukaryota > Fungi > Ascomycota > Sordariomycetes > Hypocreales > Cordycipitaceae > Lecanicillium > Lecanicillium sp. G3. The sequence continues at coordinate 95,681 of JAZHPD010000054.1, forward strand.
CGCTTTCAAGTTCGGCCACTATCCGAGTCAGCATCTGCCTGCATTACCGAGCCGTCTCGACATACCTCGTGTTTTGGCCAACTCGAGCGCATCCTCGTGGTCCTTCTTTTGCGTGAGTGAACTGTTGACCATGTCCTTTAATTCTTTAAACTGGCATTCCATGTTGCCGACCCGGCCATCGACGTCCCACACTACAGCAAAGTCAGTTAGGCTCGAAAACTTGGTAAGAAATTTCTGGGGTGACGGGGATTTGGTTGGTGATCTGGTTGGCGATGCGATTGCCTTTAAATCGCCGATACACTTGTCCACCTGGCGAATTTGTGCCTTGAGCTCTGGAGACATATCCTAGCTGCCTCCATGAAGCGCCTTGCAGTGAGTTACGGGGGTTGTCACCCGAGCGTGCGGCGTCGAGTCGTTCAGGCTCATGCTGTTCAAAGTTTGGGATAGAGAGCTTTCTCTGGTGCTGCGGGGGGCTTCCAGTACACTGGCAGGCCTTGGGTGATTGTAGTGGGGACATGTATATGCTTTGTGTGTTTTTTGGGCTATAAGTCTCGTACCGTTTGTGGTTGTTGTCTGGTCGAGAACATCTTCATCGCGAAGAGCTTGGGAGGTTTTGGGGCGCGGCGCTGGGGCTTTCGAACGTGCACTCGGAGGGCGTATTGAATTTGCTGCCTTGGTCGCGGGTCGGTCTCTGTTTGGCCCGAAGCTCTTGCTGAAGCTGGCCAGCGAAGTGGCTTGCGTCGTGGGCTGCTGTCGGTAAGAGGACTTGAGCTACACCGTGAGTCAGTAACGCGGTTTGTAACGAGTCAAACAGGCAGCGTTGAATCTGAATACGCCAGTCTGGGCTGTCAACTCACGGAAGATACGCTCGTAAGCGCATGGCCCTTGACATTGGATCTCGTCGCATAGGCGTGGACTGCCTTTTGGGGATACTCGGCGGCTAGCTCCGAGAGGAGTTTCCTTTTGGGCTCGGGCTGCACCGCAGGCTGAGGCGTTTCTCGCTTCACGCCCTTGAAGCTCGCAGGACCGGGGATCGAGGATTGGCTCCGACTGTTGTGTTGAGACTCGCTCAGTTCGCTAAGGCCCGAGGGTGCCGAAGGACCAGGTAGACGGCTAATCCTAGAAGGCCGGTTGCTCTGCATCGAATTGTGAGCATTGAAGTTTCGGTATAGCAAACGTCTTCGCGAACGGCCTGGAAACAAACCTGATTCTCTGAGAGTTCCATGATGGCGACGCGGCGCGACTTGCGCTATGCTTGGTGGGGGTTGTTATTCGTTGTCGCGAGGATCAAGATTCAGAGCTATGGCTCGCGTTCGGGCGATTGCTGTTTGGGCGCGCGCGGGTTGTCGCAAAGTGACTGGATGCGGGGTTGAGAAGTTGTTGAGAATGTTGATGGAGTTGGTCGATAGATGATTTGCATCGGCACGCACATTCGTTGTACACAAATGCTCTCGCGCCTCCTTTGGTTGTGGACTTGTCGACTTGTGGTTGGTTGGTGGGCTGTCGATGCCTTGCATGGGGCGAGCCGTTTGGCGCGCCGCTTGTTTACTTTGGGCAAAGCGCAGTTGCTGGGGCAACACAGTGCAAGATGGTCACTGCAAGCCAATCGGACTATGTAAATGAAGTTGTAAGTGCTTATCGCCATGAGCTCTCATATCAATTCCCATTAACTTGGGACTGATTTATGAATGGTGTTCTGATTGAAAACATGATCTGACTGTTCATCACTGCACCGAGATGTAAGCGCCGCAGCACCCAAGTGGCCATCTGTCACAGAGTATAATAATGGTGAGCAATGATAGCCTGCGATGGCTGGAATGTATTGACCAACCATCTAACGATTTCTTCCCCTTCAGCCATTTCAAGAAACTAGGGTGCAGGGCAGCTACGCTCCAAAACTGTAGCCCGTAGACTCACGGGAGCCTGGATTTCGGAATAAGCTCATGCCATGACGCATCCTCGATGCTAACTATATATCCCGCCTCTTGAAAAAACTTTCTAGTCGAAGCAGCGGCATTCAGAGCCTTTTCCTCCTCCTTGGAGTCAATCTGGACATACATGTCCGGGTCTGTCACGGAAGACGTGCCGAGTTCCGTCATCACGACCCTAGCATTCGCGGGTAAATCGTTCTTGCACCAGTTTGACAGCGATTCGCTCAAGAGAGACATGTCAGTTTTAGTGCGTGGCATGCTGGTAGGTCTGATGAAGACGTCCACGTAGATGATGCAGTGCATTTTTGGTCGTCAGGGGGGTTCTCCGGTGGGAAAATGAAGAGGAATGGCAGTGTTGAGCTTCTAATGTGGAGCAAAGACAAGTTATCAAGACAACTAAGTATGCTAGCAAAAGAAATGCTCTGATGTAAGGTGAACCGCGGGTACCGCGAAGGAAAGTGAGGTGAAATGGCGGCTCCTTTTATAACCACAGCCCGTCCAAGTAAATGCTGGCACCAGGCACGGCGAGATGCTTGATTAACTGCATGAGCATCTTAGGATAAGGAATCCTAGCATTGGTGAATCACGGTATTTATGTCAAGACGCGAAAAGGCTGCAGTGCGCAGGTGCAGGCGGATGATTCTCTGCAAAGCAATGTTGTACAAGATTAGGATACGACAACAACATAACCGTTGACCAGTTTTATGCATAACTTCCGTTTAGTCGACTTATGGAAACTACTGACACTATTCACGACTCCAAGACTTTTGAAGTGGCGTCTCCGCCCTGTGGCCAAAGGTCGCCGGCTGCCTCTCCATTCTCGAAAGAGTTTGGCCGAATATCGGAAACCTGATAGCCGAGTCCCTCAATCGGAGGAACCCTCCTTGATACATAGGTCCCAAGGCATGAGCTATCAGAGAACTCTAACACCATGTCAACCGTTTCGATACCATCCACGAATGCCGACGGAGGCTGGAGACGGCAAAAGCGCGTGACGTAGGGTGCCAGCGACCCAAAATGGCACCAAAAAATTTCCTCCGTCACCATTTCCACCGTTTTATAGCTCGGTACCGTTATTTTGATGTGATTGCTTTTCGGATATTGTAGAAGAATGTCGGAAATTTTGGAAGAGGGAGAGTCGGGCGAAGAAGAGGCGGCTGGCGATGATGCAGCTGTAGATGAGGCGGCCGTAGACGGCATGTTTTTGATTTCAAGAGTTGTCGGCATTCCTTGGCCTTTTGTTCACTGAGAAATGCCCTTCAATTTTGTGGTGTTCGAGTGAGTTTTCCTTGTGTCTTATATCCGACCGTCACAAAGAGGACTCGTACATCGTCCCCAGTCACAGCATGATGTGACTCGTATTACCTCGTAGTCTGTTGGTTGTTCAGTTGATTTAAAACCGAAGTCCTGCCTTTCATTTGCCTCCATACTTGGTGCGACGTCGGCTGCAAAGACTCCCCCGTCACAGACTAGATGCTGGAAACCCCCAGCTTCCACAGACTCTGCGAGTTCCCGCCCACGATATTCCATCACCTCTCCGCTCAACATGTTCTTTGGGATTTTGGTAGAGCCAAAAACCAGTCTGACGCAAGTCACGAAACTCTCGTTTATCTCTTCTTTCCTCACGCACTGCTCGAACCGATTTGTTGCGATCTTCTGGAGTCTCTCGATGTCAAAGACCTCGGCCGCTGCAAAGACGTGTACGTGTCGATGGACCAACTTGCCGTCTATTAGCTGCCGAGAGATTTTCCAACGTGTTTTCCACGAATGTTTTCTTTACTCTCTTCGGAGAGCCCAGTCGCTGGTTCATACGAGTAGCGTTCCTTACACAAGTATTCAAACATTCGCCAGAGCGCATGCGGGTGTTTCTCTTAGTATCAAAATCCTTTGATGCATTCTTCCTTAAGAATTCTCGTCAACGCATCTTTGAAGAACTCGCATTGTCCAGCCAAAAGCTGTGCGCAGGTAGATGAAAGTCGTTTATGTTGACACTGACATCAGACAGCGCTGCGTTGTTGAATGACCTATATCCATGTGCCATTAGAATGTTTACGACAGAGATGAGTATGGTATGCATCCTACTCCTCCATCATTGTTTGGAATGGTTCCGTTCTGGTCTCAGGACGGACTGTCAGATGAGGGGCCGCCGGATAAGAAAAGAACGAAGCGAACTATTGTGCGGAAGAAAGCAATGTTCCGAAGAGAACCGGCGTGCCGAAGAAACCCAACGTGCCTACTGTCGATGCTACAGAAGCTACGAAGATTGTTCGCCGTTGCGTTCGCTGGCGCTGCTGCCGACGACCCAGGGCTTCTGGCGGGTAGAAACGCCGAGCTTGACGGACATGATGCGGGTGGTGACAGAATTGATCTCGCAAGTTGAAGTATTGGAAAGGAGAAGAAGAAGATAACCCTCACATAGAGACATGCGGGCGTATGACAGACGCACACAGCTCCGCAGAGCAAACGGCGCCTGGGCAAGTCCCGTTTACCATTCAGCTTCAAATCACTTTCAAGTCAATTTCATTCATTTCATGTTCCGTAATGTGCTGTAGAGATCAATCTGCAAGATGCTTTGTGCGTGATTAGTATATACTGCCTCGTTGCCAGATACCAGATGCCGGCAAACGGTCTCATTCTCTAGATCTGGTACTTTTGCGTAACAAGTCCATGTCCGTTCTGCGAATAAAGTGCAAGAAATTCATTGTCATTAATCCCAAACAGCCCCGGCCAGTGCGAGCCAACACCGCCCGTCACAGTCGTGTGGCTCCAGTCGCGGCCGCCGTTGCTGCTGGTGACGACCTTCATCTGCCCGCCGTCAATTTGCGGCGTGTTGGTGTCTTCGTTGGTCATGAATGCAACAACAAGGGAGCCGCCAACATTGACTACAGAGGGGGCACCAGCCTCACGGTGGTTTCCAGCCGTATAGACTCGCTGACGGGCCTTTTGGTGCCAGGTGAGGCCGTCGTCGTCGGAGTAGACCGCATCGACACTGAAGTAGCCGGACTCGGTGTTCTCAAATACACAGCTGCACGCCATCATTAGCAATCATACTCGCGGCGGTGGTTGTTCAGGCAATGGCCTACATCAATCGGCCGCTGTTGTTGACTTCCGCCACGCCCGTCATGCCGTCTCGAGTTCCGTCACGGTCCGTTCCAGATACAGGACGCGGGCCAGACCACGTCTTTCCTCCATCATGCGAGATTCTCATCAGGTTGTCTTGATCTCCGGGGTTATTTTCGGACGAGTAATAGGCCTGTACCGAGCCATCCTTTGCAATGCGGAGGAACGGCTCCCAGAGACCATTCTTGCCGTGCACGGGTCTCTCGTCGATCTGCGACAGGAACTTCCAGGTAACGCCGCCATCATCAGAGTAGCAAACAGTGAGCCGAAAGTATGTGGGCTTCTTATTGGCATCGAGGTCGTGGTTCCGGAATGCAAAGAGGAGACGGCCGCCGGGAAGCTGAATAGGAAAGGCATTGTCTAGGTCGTGCGAGGCAGACGGCTGGCTGGCAACAGTGCCGATGACGTTCCACGAGCCGCCTTCGTTGGTAGATTTGCTCACGCGCAGGACATGGTTGGGACCATCTTGAGCAGCGTAGCCGCCAATGAGGCTGCCATCAAGTAGTCGTGTGACACGCATATAGACACCATCGCGATCAACAACCACCTGCGGGCCAGCATGTGCGACATTGACTGCCCGAGGAGGAACGTCTACCGGGCTGGCAGAAGCATGGCCTTGAAGGAAAGCGACTGCGAGCACTGCAGTTGAAAAGAGTTTCGAGAGCATGATGAGATTGACACTGGTCACTTTTTCCCGCATGGCCAAATCCAGTGGCGGCTGGTACCAACTTATACTTGTGGTTGGGGCTGCTTGGCGGACTTACATGTCCTCACATCGCATCTCTGTTACGTTACCTGTGGGTTGCCGAGTTACTATTATTACGTCGGGCCTACTGCTTGGTCTCAAACATAGAGGGGCCGTGAAGCCATAAGCCGGCAGTCGTGAAGCCATAAGCCGGTAGTCGACTGTGTGGGCGCGGGCATTTCCTGATGCAGTTGCCATGCCTTGCCAAGCCGCCCACGTCACCGTAAGCTTAGATATTTCCATGACCTATCCAGCGACCAATTTCATAAAGATAATTTGGGTAGTTATGTCAAGCGCGAACGCGCATGTGGGCTATGGATATGAGTTGCAAGCTATCGTGGTTGTTGTGGTATGTGGCGAGAACTGTGTCGATTCTCTCGCCAACTATGAATGCGGGATGCGCACCAGGTCTTCAGCAGACTTGTTAATTACTTGGGTGTATTTTACTTCGAACGTTTCTGGTACAAGGAAATTGGTTGTTTGTTCTCGGTTGCTTCCTTGAACGCCAGTTGCCTCTGGTTGCTTTCGCGTACACTTGTATTGACGATACCGATACTGAATTCGACATGTTGAAGTTGCCCCATCTAGTTACCGGGATGCCAGAGCGGGGTTGCAGCTTTGGTGGTGTATCCGCTCAGCCAGCCAGCCGCTTCAGTTTTTCTGGCTTGCGCTGAGTAGCCAGCTAAGCTACTTTTTGTAAACATGGTCTAAAAAAGTGAAAAAATGATCTACTCTATCAGCCGTTGATATAAAATTATATTCAAACTTCTACCTTGATAATAATACCTAACATTATATTTTTCAAATATGTCTCATTTGTTTTTCTTATGGTTTTACTGTGGTTAAGCCGGAAAACGCAAACAGCTTTCTTTTCTTGTAACTGCTTTACTTCACGTCGAAGCAAAAAAAAAAAAAAAAAAGCTTTGCGCCGCACTTAGCTTGTGATTGAAAAAAACCTTCTTATTGACTGATCAAAATAATTAAAAGGTAGAAGTTTTTATATTTTCTTTTCAATAGCAGCCACATTTTAGAGAAAAGAATAACCTACCGCGCACACAGCATTGTAATATATTATTCTACTTCAGAATTACAACGAGCTTCCGGAGTTTTTATTTCTAAATAACACTTCGATTTTATTTTTCATTTCTGCGACGTTGCCACAGGCATTCTGACTATTTATGATTAAGACTATTATTATTACATATCTATTTTTTTTTTCGTCGCCGGGATAGTCTTTTTGAGTTAGAAATATAAGAAATCGTCCATACTGTATAGTTTGTTTTGGTTTTTCTGGTGTTTTTTTATTATGCTTGGGATTCTTTGGTAGCTCAAAAGCTGTTGAGTTCACTGAGAGCTAGGCTCGTTGAGCTTGACAGCAGATGTTATCCACCGTATACATGCTTACCGGCCTGCACAATGCCAACAACAATCACATTGCAATTTTCAATGGTTCTCGATAGTACTACGTATAGCAATATCCAACGTGAAGCATACCGCCCGCTGTGGGATGGCTTTCATGTCTCTGTATCGCGAAAGCTTTACACGTTCATGCAGACGTGCATTATACAGGTGTTATGCAAGTGCTTCTATCAGAGTGGGTGTGTGGGGGGTGACCACATTAGCTTGTGCAGCAAAGCTGCACCAGAAGGTACATGGCGCACGCAGCACAGACGGTTACACGCACTGTGCAGGACACCCCGCCATGCTAGGCATACCATCACGATACACAGCGCGCATCATGCTTTGCGCCACACACCATCAGAAGAATTTCCTCATAATCGCCTTTATTGAAGGAAACTGGTGGCTGGCCCTTAATTCATATTCAATTATAGAGAACAAAGGTACAGCGTTGTGACGAGGGCGTATACAAAGCCAGATTGTGACAACTACACATCGATTTAACTGGCTTGGTGTAAACTGGCTTGGCGCAAACCGGCTTGATGCAATACAAGTCGCTTGAACGACATGGTGTAGCTGAGACCCCAGCAGCATACATGTAGGATGTAGTGGCCGTAAAGAGAATTCTTATCTTATATTCATAGTGTATTGTTCTAGCTAAACAGACAGCAGTTCATAGGAAGGCCGTAGATGGGTATAAAGCTCTCCCAATAAGTGGAAGAGTAGCAATAGAGTAACGATTAAGGCAAGGAGCTGAAAGCAAGCAAGAAACAAATAACTGCTGTGGCGGCTGCAAGTGGCAATACCCGGCTGCAACGGCAATGGAAGCACACGACGGCGCGCTTACAGAGTGAGTGCTTTTTCCTTTCGGACGGCCCACCCTTTGATGGCGAGAACAATGACTACCCAGGCCATGAGCATGCCTACCAGGCCCATGGTGACGGTATAAAGAAACATGGCGTCAAGATCATAGTGAATCATACCCTCGACGGAATCGGAGCTCTGCAGTAAAACGAGTCAGTGTGGGACAGCAGAGTATACGCAGAACAAGCTGACTTACACTGGCCATGAATATGAGGCCGCCAGCGATCAAGCCGAACGAGGCTAAAAGTTCCGTTGGGGGGCGAGAGGGAAGAACAGATGTGGGCGGCTTCAGATAGAACAGTACATAGGTGAGTCCACGGGCGACCGACGCCCAGAGAAGCAGGGTCCCCCATTGTTTATGGACCATGCTGGCCGTCATTGTCTCTTGTTGGTGGGAGCTCATCATAATTCCCAACAAGAGAATGACGAGAGCTGGGATCGGATTCAGAGAAAACTCGTACGTTTCGGGTGCCTGGAGCTGCTGTCGTTCTTCTTCACTGTATGCGTTCGTTGGGACTGCCGATGCAGTGGTATTAAGCAGATCGCGAATGCGGGTGGACTCGATCAAGATGCCGCACTGGTTTTCTTCTGTTAGACGATGCTATGTGGAACCGTGGCAGAGGACTTACCAAGCCACCACCGATGAAGAGGACTGTAATTGAGATGTGCTCGAGGTCTTGGGCCGTCCATTCGCCACCCCATCCACCGAGATGCTCCAAGAAAATGTTTGTAGAGCCGTAGAATAGGATGAGAGCACTTTCCATGAACTCGGCGGATGGGCGGAACCGCTGTTTCTTCGATGTCTTGGGCCGGAGGTTCCAAGCCCAGCCGAGCTCAGCAAAGCTGCCTGACCAGCGGCCTAGATTGAACAATCCAAGCCAAAAGAAGACACCGCCTTTGATCCAGTGGGCCAGGCCTCCGAAAATGGCATGACCCTCCTGTACGAGAAAATAGGTTAGCAACTATAGGGTGGGAAAGATGTAGCCGGGCGCTGGTCAACGTACGAAGAAGCGAGCAAACGTAATCACTCCAGTAGCCAGTGCGACGAAGCCGAACGGCAGGATGGTGCGATCGACTGTCTTGTATCCAAAGTCGACATACTTCCAAACAGAGCTGGAAACGAGCTTGACAACCTTTGCCACGAGAGTAGATTGCGCTCTGTGACCAGAGGAGAGCGGCACTTCGTCAAACTCGTCTTCATTCGAGTACTCTTTGTGGCGCTCGTTCTGGGAGTCGCTGTCCTCGCCGCAAACGGTAGAGATGGAACTGCTGTGAGTAGACGATTGTGAGCGGCCACTGTGACCACTGTCGTCGGAGGCGCGGCACCCTAGGGAGGGACATTCGTGTCGATCGAGCGACGTGGAGTCCCGAATTGAGGCCGACAAGAATGGGTGCTGCTCCGGACAAGTCATAGACTTGCTTTGGCCGCGCCAGGTATTGGCAATTCGCCCGGTGAGGCTGACCACTACGTGCGCCGAGATGACCCATGTGATGATCCAGCCAATCTTGTGGTGTGCATTGTTGGGATAGAGGTCGGGTGTCTCGACGTTGTACACGGTTGCGAGAGCTACGCCGACAGCATTGGTTGCCAGAAAGACAAACTGGGCGGCAAGAGTGTATCTCGACTTGGCGATGGAGAGCATTACAGCTAAAACAAAAAAAAATGCCAGCGTTAGCACATTTGTTACATGTAGTCAGAGGCCAACATGAGGATGTGCCAATGCGCCGGAAATGCGAGCGGCAGACACTTACCAATGGGCAAAACGAATACCCAGGCCAGCACCATTAGCGCGATGTGAGCATAGATGGTACCGACGTGCCCGGTATGAGCAAAGTATGTGTCGGGGTAAGCAGTCGCATTCTTAACTGCGTGCTCTTCCATGCTGCCAGCACCGTGTTCGTGGGCGTTGTCGCTACCACCTCCGTGGCCATGGGCCATGACAGGCGCCGCGGTGACCACGAGGCATGTCAAGACGGCGGCAGCATATCGCGCATTCGGTAGTATTTCTGAAGCCATGGCGAAAGCAAGCAGACGAGCCCGGATTACAGATGCGCAATGTCAATACGAAGTCGTCGGTGGTGAGACGAGTTGGCGTGAAGTAGTGGCAGCCAAGCCGGCTGCGCAGGCAGGTATCGCAATGGAAAACGGGCTTTTCAAGAGAGCCGGGCTGCAAGCCAGGTAGCTGTCCAGCACGGTACCGTGGTGTGACGAGGGAGGAGCGCGACAACCGAAAGCGAAGCAAGCCTTGGCTGTCAAGTATAAGACTGAAGCGAGGGGTGAGGATGAGACTTCTAGAGACTGCTACCAGAGAGATGGGCATATGGTAGTTGCGAGAGAAGCAGCACGGCTATGATTAGGACATGGTGGGGGAGGCACAGCGGAGGCGGGCGCGGAGCTATGTACATAATTATACCATGAAGCGGGAGCTTGGTAGATGGAGGCAACGGCACAAGGCACCAACTCCGATGCTTCCGAGCATGCTTACAGACGAAGACAGGGTGTTATTGTTGCGGGTGGGGTGAGAGGAGGGGGGAGGGGGTTGTAGCCTGCTTGGAGGGCCGTACTTGTCGCGGTTTCCCCTTGTGAGAAGTGATGTTGTCACCGAAAATCGGAAGAGCGAGGGCGAGGGAGCTCTGGCAGCTAGCCAAGCGGAGCGGCGGCCGAGGCAGCGGTGGCAGCCCTACCTTTGGGCAAACTTTGTCGAGCTAAAATCGAGCAACGCTGGAGCGGGGCGGCCACAAACGGAAAAGATCGAGCACCGATAGAAGTGTGGGAAGGAGAAAAGGGTTGCAGACGGACGGGACAAACAGAGTTGTGTGTGTGTGTGGCGTGAGCTTGAGCTTGGTGTGTGTGTGTGTGTGAGTGTTGAGAGTGAATGAGTGACGGCATGTGGCTAATGCAGTGCTGCAGTGGTGTGGCCACAGTTGGTGTTGTGTGTGGCTGGGGTGGGTGGGACTTGGACGGCCAGCCAGCCCGGTGGCCCCCGCAAGCTTCCAGCCTGACAACTCGGGCGCATTGCATCGTCCGGCCCCAAGTGCCGGACGGTGCGCGCTATTACTGGTAGTATGGTTGGAACGGATGGGTGGGTGTTAGACGGTCGACCCGCAATCGGAAAGTAAATGTAAAAAACTCGCAACAGAGTACCGAGTATGACGGTTTTTTTTCTGGATGTGACAACGATTGGCATCATGGAATCACACGTCGGTGATGCATACACTTGTCTATTCGCCAGGCTCTATGATGCCATCTTGTCCCCCCTTCTCCCATCTAGGTCCCGAAACATCCAGCATTCATCTTGACATGGATGGTCATGGTGTAAGGCTGACTGTGCATTCACACACACACACACACCGCACTACTCGGCCTGGTCTGTCCCAGTTGAGTCGTTCGCGGTGTCAAACTACAGTACCGAGTACACAAAGGCGCCCTCTGGCTGGGCTGCGCCGGCCAGCCAGCCCAACATTGCCACCTCATTGATGACTCTTCTAATTGCACAAGTCGGTCTGCAGCTGCAGCTCTCCTCAGGCCGGTGCGATGGTGCCGCCAGCCCACTCCCGTTTGGGCGTGTGACCCCATTCTTGACCCGGGAGATCCGGACTCTAATTCTCTTCCCCACCTCGGCGACATTACACCCACCTACCTGTCTGTTAGTCTGCTACGGAGTACGGAGGTACTGCAGAACAAATGAGAAACTCCTCCCCGCTGACATATCAGCATTATCCCGCATGCCCTGGGTGTGTCAGCACTCCTCCGCCTTGCAGATCATGTTGGGATGAAGGTGCAGTCTTCGGCCTCTTGCTAGATGCAGACCGCCGTTGCACAAGGCTGACCGAATACCAGGGACGCCTCTCCGCAAACCATCGGCGGCAAGATGGCATGTCTCCATCGAAGGGCAATACTCACAAACACCGATTTATATTAAAAAAAAAAAAAAAAGAAAAAGAAAGAAAAAAATTCACAGGGCTAGCTTCGGGTACGTTGGCGACGCCGTTGCGCGACGGCCTTATCATTTCGATGCACGTTGCCTTGTTCAATGGCAAACAACCCAATCACGAGTAGCGGAAGAACAAACATGACGGACTTGGTGGATCTCAATAAAAGTAGTGGCCGAATATCACCTTTTTTCGGTGCACCTTCACTTTTCCGCATGTCTTGCTTTATCCACCCATTGCTTGTCACCAAAGAACAGCCTCGCTCAGGCTGAAAAGCTTGTCTTTTGTCCGCCTCGGCCAGCCTCTTCGGACTCCCTCTACCCGAAAACTCCGAACGGCCAAGACGACATGCAAGTACACGAGTAAATCACCTCGTTTAACCACGTGAGTCACCCATTGCCTACCGCCACACGGCTGCCGTCCCTGTCATTCCACATGCGGCTGATGCCGCGCAATCTAGTCTGGTAGCAAGTAATAAGTAGTCTACCAGTACTGTAGGGGTACATACCGCTAGCTTATCGGTTTCGTACCACACCAGATTGATGCTCGTCTGCTCCGTACTGTAGGTCTGAACTGAAAGAGGATGGGCCTCAACAGTCGCAAAAACAAATCTCTCGCGAGGTAGTACATGGGCGCGGGGAAACAAGCATACATACATGCATCCGCACACTCAACATTTCCGTCGACAACTACTCGACCTCCGCCCCCCGCCACAACCACTTTGGCTTGTCTCTCGGCATTCTCGGATGTGAGAAAGATACCTGCTGGTGGGGCGCAAATTTGTACTGTTGCCAGCTAGAGTTGAATTGCATCACTCGTCGCTTCTGGTGGTGTCATGCCTCTATCTGTACTGGCACTGGTGGTTCGAGAGACCTCTTGGGCGCGATCTATCACATTTGGGCCACCCGGTGGCCATGACAACCCGTTTCGCGGTTGGTCGCATCTTGTTTTCCCGCGTATGCCCAAGCATATAAAATTTCTAGAAACTGTACAGACTGCAAAAATAACATCGTAGGCATTCAAGTATGGGATGCATCTGTATACTTCAATGAGCTCTCCTGAGCTCTCCTGAGCTCCCCTGATCCCTCTTCCCAGTTTCATTGGCAAGTCGAGTGGAAACGCAGTAATCTAGCGTCTTAAAAATTCCATCAATGGCAAAACACTGTCACAGTAGCCCATTCGAATGGCTATAGAGCTGCCTGGTCAGCCAGAGCCCACGCTTCCTCGTCTCTCGTTGCCCGCTTAACCCGCTTAACCTTGCCCTCTTGCTCCATTTTCCCCAAAATCTGGAGCACGCCGTGACAAGCAGCCGGGTGGAGTTCTGCAGGTACGTCTTTGTACACGACTTTCACGATTTCCATGGCCGTTCGGTCCCTATTGCCATCTGCGTAGGCACCGTGCAGGACCTTGAGCACTTGCTCCTCTCTCTCCTTGCGATGGTGTATATATTCGACGATTTTGCCGACACCATTGTCGATAACTTCGCCATGTCCTGGATAAGCCCGTCCGTGAAACAGCTCTTTCATCTTTTGAAGGCTGTTTATGTACGTTCGCAGGTCCTCGAACACAGCTGTACCGTGCCCAAGTACATTATCGGCTGTGAACATGGCATCCTCCTCTGCCAGTGAGAAAACCATATGGTCCGTGGTGTGCCCAGGCGTGTGGTGTGCTGTGAGAGTTGCGCCCTCTGTTTGGAAGATCTGGCCAGGCTCGATTGCGGCCTGGCCCTCCTGAGGTGCAAACTTGTGGATGGCGGCATTTGGCGCGATCTTCAATAAATCTTCAATGCCACCGACATGGTCGTGGTGCCAGTGCGAAAGAATGAGCGTCTCGACCGTTGCGTTTTCCTTTTCGAGGACCTCTGTTAGTGAGGCTGCCCAGGCTGGCTTACCCTCGCCAGAATCTATCAGAATTCGCCCCCTGCCGGAGCCGATGAGATATGTATTTGTCCCTTGTAATGTGAACTTGCCGGGGTTCCCGCCCAGTATTCTGATACATATTGGGCTAAGCCGCTTCACGGCGGGTAGCGGTGGGAGGCTCATTGCTGTGTCTCGATGTGCAGATGACAGCCGACAGTAGGCTGTTGCCCTCCGTGACTCGGGTAGACACTCGTATTTTGACGAATTAACCAACACTCGTGCATGTGGTGATGCGAAGCGAAGTTGCAGCATTTGCAATCGGACAGTGTGGTGGTAGGTGATGAAATGGCTGACACTTTGGTTCACGGGGGACCTCGGCTACATTTGATACCCTACAGCTTGACCCAGTGGCTGATGGTCAAGCGCCCTGCGCCGAGGTATACGGTGGCAGCTCGAGCTTACGCAGCTACTGGCTCTTGAAAATATGGACTGAAACCTGTGTTCTGACAATTTTCTACATTAATTATAGGCCTGTCCAGCGTACGGCAGTGTTGTAGCACCGTGTGAATAACATCCGGTCCGTCGCAGCGCTGTAGCGGCAGCTGGTTTATCCACTTCCGCACTGGCCATAATCGATAAGACAGGAGCATGGTTCGAATCAAATGCGATCGCGCTCCGACAGTTCACGCAGTAACCGGATTAGACAAAAATAAATTGATGTTTCTCTCTACCAGGCCCTGGGCGAAATCCAGCTTCACGGCCTCGGCACGAAATAACACCAATTGATAGCTGAACGGCGCGTTCTCTGTCGACTCGCAAAGCATATACCAAGCGCCAGCCTCAGGAGCCACCTGCACCGCTGCTATCCCTATTCGCAGCCCTTGGGGAACCTCAGCAAACCACGCTCGCGGAAACGGCCGACTGCTGCGACTGCCAGCCCGAATCCGAAATTCCGTATTTAGGCGACCGCCGACGAAAGAGAAAAGCAGGGCGCTGTATAACCACCCGTATCGGTGCGTTTGTGACACGCCGCACGCGACCCAACTCGGCGGTTGTGTTCAGCCATCACCATGTCCAGCCGTCCAGCTACGCCTGCATCTCCACGGAATGCTCGTGTGAAGTCGCCCATCCCAGGCTCACCAATGTTTGGCTGCGGTATGTCCTACGGCGAGAACAAGATGGCGTGAAGCAAGGTTATCTAACGCCGACTGGCAGAACATGTTCAACTTCTTCTGTCTCAAGGGCAAGAAGTGATGAACAGCTCGATAGCACACTACAAAATGATCCTTCGAGGAATCTTTGACACGAACCCGATTGTTCCACAGACATCCACAACTAAAGACGGCCGACCGATCACCACGCTGACTTCCAACTACCTGTGTCTTCAATGCCCAACCACCGTCTCGGAAGAGGATCGGCTTAGCCATGGGAATAAAAAGTCGCACCGATTCTGTACGGCGTCCACCCGGACAATTAGAAGAACAGATGCTTATTGAACTTCACAGATGTTGACTCCCGAAATGGAGCTCTCTACTGTCAAATATGCGATGATCTGGTTTGGGACCCGACTCTCGAAGAGCTCCGTTTACGCAAGATTGGAACGGGGTCCTTTTCTGGTAACCAGTTACTGTATTTTGCATATCCGGACCATGTCGAACTGACAGCAGTATAGGGCGCAAACGAAAACACGACGAACTGTTCACCGATTCCATCAAAGACGACCCGAGATACATCTCATCCAATACCACCACCGCATCCTGCCGCGCCGATGGCTTGCGAGGTATATACAATGCGGGAGCAACTTGCTACCAGAATGTGGTTCTACAGAGCTTCCTGCACAATCCCCTTCTTCGGAATTTCTATCTCAGCGATGGACACCAGAGCAACGAGTGCAACGTGCCTCACTGCCTGAGCTGCGCTATGGATGACATGTTCCAAGATTTCTACGCCCTGGAAAATACCAATGGTTACACGGCTGCAAACATCCTTTCTGGATTTTGGATATCCGAGAAAAAAGCATTCGAGAATCTCGTGACGACCAAGGAACAGGATGCTCATGAATTTTTCCAGTTCCTCGCTGAAGATTTACACGAGCGCAACGGCGACGGGAAGAAGCCCGAAAGTGGGAGTGAGCACAGCTGCAACTGCATTATTCACCAGACATTTTACGGTAAAATGCAGACGACGACCACATGCCAGAACTGCAATGGCTCTAGCAACACTGTCCAGTCGTTCCTAGATTTGAGCGTGGGTCTCGACAATCTGGCGCAAAAGAGAAACAAGAAACCAGGTCAGAAGGTGCCCAACCTTAGTCTTACTGATTGCCTCGACGAGGAGTATATCAAGTCAGACAAGTGTGAGTACCGATGTCATCACTGTGCGTCAACACAGCAGGCAAGGCGTTACACCAGCGTGAAGCGCCTGCCAAATGTACTTTCAATACAGCTCAAGGTAGGCATACACACCCGACCTTCGCGCGCCATTGAAACAGGAAAGCTGACCCCACATCGCGCAGCGATTTGAGTATAAGCAAGGCCGTCATGACCATGCTGCATCCAAAATAGATGCGCCTGTAGATTTCCCCTTGCAACTCAACATGCTTCCATATACGAATCGCGTCCGCAGCCGCGACAGCCGAGAAAACATGGAATTGCAACGATCCTGCATGTACGATCTTCTCAGCGTTGTTGTTCATGTCGGAGAGATTGAAACTGGCCACTATACTTCATACTGCCGAGTAGGCGACCAGGTTAGTTTGTCAGCCTACATATTCATATTCGCAATTTTTTCTAACTCGTTTTTCAGTGGTTTAAATTCAATGATCACAAAGTGGAATTGGCAAGCCTATCCGACGTGCTTGGCGCCCAGGCGTATCTCCTGTTCTACATTATTCGATCCCTTGCATAGGACATCAAGGACAACTGTTCGGGCCTTTGATTACAGAAGTAATTAGGCTTCGTTCTGTCTTCGTATCGGCTGGAGCACGTACCACAGCACGGTACTGCCCAAAACTGCCCAGATTTAGATATCAAAATCTATTTTATATCTACAATGCTATCCATTTACTCTGATGCATCCCTGAGCGCTTTCCAGACCGAACATGCTGTGTAATAGTAAAAAGAGCTTCCGTCGAACCGCGCTGTAATTGTACCGCGACACCGCAACATGATTGAATATCTTCATGGCACTCCTGCAGTAAGAATCATATCTGTGGTAACGCATGGGTTGTGCAAGATGATCATAGTTGTCACACAGGGAAGTAATCGATTAACTGCACTGCCGCTTGCCTCCCAGTTTTTGTCTAGAACGCGGCTCTATATACATACACAAGGTGAATAATGATCCCTTCGGTTCGGTTTTACAGCTCATCCAAAACGTGGATGTACTTCTTGTCTTCGCGCTTCTCCTTCTCGGTTGCCGGGGGCAGATCGTAGTAGTTTTGGCTACGGAATCCTTGCTACACCGGCTGTTAGAATGCGCTTGCAATGTGGGATCAGGATGTAACTTACCAGATAGTGGTAGGTGAAGTTGGCAATGTCACCGGGCTCAATGCCGAGGTCTTTGAAGGTCTTGGCCTCAGGGTCAATGACTTGATCGATGAACTCTCGCTCAACCTCATCAGCCGACATGGTGTGCCACCACAGAGCCTTGTTCAGAACACCGGCAACAGGCTTGAGAATGGCCTTAGGGACATTGATGTGTCTTCTTTGCTTGAAGATTTCCTTGTCAACCATATTCGCAATCTGTTCCATGCTGTACTGCTTGGGTCCGTACAGCTCATAGGTCTGGCCGGCAGTAGAGTCATCATGAAGCATCTTCTCCAAAGCGGCACCAACATCAATGGACTGGAAATGTAAGTCGCCGTACGGAACAGCCAAAATATAATTATAGACTCACGTGAACAGGCCAGAACTTCTCCTGCATGTTGTTTGCCGTGAACAGGTTAAGCACAGAAGCCAGCTTCAGCAAAAGGTTATCTTCGAAACCGAAGATGGGGGCAGGTCGGACAAGAGTGGTTTCCGGGAAGATGCTGCGAGCAACTTGCTCACCACGACCCTAAAAATGTTGTTAGAATTCGTATCTAGCCCGTAGTTGCGCGGCGGCCTACTTTGGTGGCGTAGAATTCGGAAGGGGACGAGGTGTTGGCGTTGTGGGATGACACATGGATATAACGGTCGACATCGTACTTCGCAACGGCTTCGGCAATACGCTCAGTTCCTTCTACGTGAACATCGGCCAGAGAAAAGTTCCTGCAAAAGGTCAGCGCTGGTGTAACAAAGCTGCGGGCGCAGGCCTACTTTGTGGGATAGTCGCGGCCGACGAGGTTGTAGACGACATCGGAATGACGAACACTGGCTTCGATGGACGCGGTGTTGCGAAGGTCATATTCCTAAATGCTATTAATTGTCTGCCGCGATGTTCAGGTCATTGTAGGTTCCTTACGACAAAAACAACGCGACCAAGGTCTCCAGTCACCTTGAGGTGTCGCTTCGTCATCTCTTCACGGAAAGGAACAACGACGGTGCATCCTTGGCGAGCTGATTTAATTAGCCAAGTTTCCAATTGTTCCGCCATTCAATTCTCATACCAAGTCTGTTCACGATATACCGGCCGAGCTGACCCGTTGCGCCGAATACCGTCGCGGTGTGGCCTGATTGTCGTTAGTTTCGGGTTCGCTTGCCATTGGCGTCGCTTATATACCTCCGAGGGATGACCTAGTAATAAAAATCATGTTAGACACAAGCAAAACGGATCGAATTGACTTTGCACGCACCTTCCGCCTTCAGTTCGGATGATTGGCTTGCCAGTTCTGGTGATGGCGATGTCGGACAGAAAACGCTTTCCGGCGACACTGTGGACGGCGTTTCGCGCAGAGCGCGCCGCAAGCAGCGACGAAACCATTCTTGCGGTATGAAAATAGGTGCAAGAATGGCTGTGACCTCTTGACAGACTTCAATGGTATCTTTTGTCCTCTGATCCAATCTCAGAGTCGCTGAATGTAATGAACGAGCTGGGCAGCGGAGCCAGAAAATGGTCACGTGAACTTACACATGACCAATGCTGGACTGCTCAAAGCTCGAATCGCTGAGAAGGTGTCTAGCTTACATGGCCTGTGCTTGGCTCTAGGCTACCAGAGCATCGCGTGGACCGCAACGCCGCCGCTGTATCCAAGAAGCTCCCAGCATCGGACTTGAACAACCGCCAATCTTTTCAGCCACCACTTGCGCAACATCGCTGGTATAATTGGCGGCCAGTCTGAGCAAATCAATTATCCGAGTCAACGACTACCATCGAGCCCAGTATTCTCCAAGTTCTTCTAACGCCATGAATGTCGATACGATCCCCGATTTCCTCGCCGAACAGCGAGACGCTGCGCCCGACGAGCTCCAGCCGCTTATACTCGACTTTGAAAACTTCTGGGAGAGAAAGCTTTGGCATCAACTTACTGATGCTCTTGTTCAATTCTTCAACGATGAAGGAAGCGCACCTCAGCGCTTGGCTTTTTACAGAGTCTTCATCCTGAAGTTTGCCGACAAGATCAACAAGCTGAAGCTGGTGGATTTGGCGCTGAAGGCCGCATCGCAATGCAAAGGCATGTTGTTGTGCATCTGATGAAAACAAATCTACTTCTTTGCTAACCATGTTGCTTTAGATAACCGTGAGCGCCTTGAATTCTTGCAGGCTACTGCCAAGAAGGTCGACACAGAAGATTCCAAAGACGCCCTCGTCTTTGCGTCCGTTGCAGTTGCTCAAGTCAAACTGAGCTTGAATGAGCTAGATGAAGCAAAGAAGGACCTGGATACGGCAGAGCGTATTCTTGACTCTCTCGACTCTGTAGAGGTCATCGTGCACGCTGCTTTCTACGATGCCAGTGCCAGCTACTACCAGGTAAGAAACACAGTCAGCCTATACCTTTCGATTATATGTTAACACAAAACAGCGCAAGATGGACTTCGCCAATTACTACAGAACTGCGTTGCTGTACCTCGCATGCATCGACCTCTCGACCATGTCCGAAGACGAGCGCCACCGACGAGCATACTATCTGAGTGTTGCAGCTTTGGTATCCAACAGCATCTATAACTTCGGCGAATTGCTTCTGCACCCGATATTGGATGCTCTTGCCCAGGATGAGGACGATTCCTGGCTCCGCGACCTATTGTTTGCATACAACCGTGGCGACCTGGCCGCATACGAAGTTCTTTCCGACCACATTGCTTCTAACAAGTTACTGAACGAGAACTCAACCCACCTTAAGCAGAAAATATACTTGACTGCTTTGACAGAAGCTGTCTTCCGCCGCCCGCCCCACGACCGCGCCATGTCGTTCGCGACCATCTCACAAGAAACTAAGGTTCGACCTGATGAGATCGAGCATTTGATCATGAAGGCACTCAGTCTAGGTCTGCTGCGGGGCACCATCGACCAAGTGAATGGTGTTGCGCAGATTACGTGGGTGCAACCGAAGGTTTTGGATATGAAGCAGATCGGAAGTATGCGCCAGCGCCTACTGGACTGGGACTCGAGTGTCAACCAGCTCGGCAACTGGATTGAGAAGGCAGGAAAGGATGTATGGGCGGCGTAGGGATGATAAAAAACCCCCAAAAAAGATGTACGAAGATGCATTCCGCATTGAAGAAGGCCCGGATGGCTGGGCGTCCGGTTTCATAGACTTGACTTGGCAGTATGCATGCACAGCTACATGGGGACGGACGCGTGTTGCGAAGTGCGGCTATGCCATTATGTACTAGTAAAACAGGCCATAAGGCCATTTAAATGCCCTGTTATATCATGTGCTGTATCTATACTTAAGAAACAGGAGAGCCCACTACGTTAACCATGCCCAAAACCCACGCTGGCCACCAGACACACCACACTACTATTGATGTGTACATGCCCCAGACGTTCCAACCAAAGCTCGCTTCCGTCAGTATATCAGAGACGGAAATGTTTAGGAACTGGGACGACAGGTAAAGTAAGATCGGGGGCGCGATGCTTGTCAGTAGACCAGCGAGCCCCAACTTGACGACAATGTTACTTGATGTCCGTACAAAGGTGAATGGCGTTGCGAGAAGACCGACTAGGAAAGCCAATGAGAAGTTGAGTGTAGCGAGACTCGCCAGCGACATGCCAAGGAACAGGAGCGAGAATGACTTGATCAGTTGGAACTGCTGCGCCGTGGCTTTGTAGATGGTCAGCAGGTGCGAGATAACCCACGGCATCGCGACTGATACTAGCGTAAATAACGCAAACATAGGAGAGAGGATCTAAAAGAGTACTGCATGTTAGCTTGTTTAAGAACTGATTCTAGGTCAGATTTGAACATACCGATGCAGACATATTGTTGAAGGCGAAGAGCGGCAGCACAGAAAGAGCCTGGCACGTGCTCACGACAGTGATGGGAAGGAATAGATCTCTCTCAACAGTCGAGGACATGCTTTGCGGCCCTGTCTGATTCCGTTGTCCTTTAGAAGCCTTCGAAGTTTGCTTCTCTGGCGCTTGTTGGCCACTCTTAACCCATAGAAAGATGGCCATGATACTGAAATTTGCCGCCAACAGCATAGCACTTGGAAGATACGTACCAATGCTAACAAAGTGATCTCTGTGCATAAGAAGGTAGAAGAAAAAGCTCTGATGGAGATGCTCCAGTAGGTTGTTCAAGCTTCGGAAAGTGCCTTCAATGATACGACCCAATGCCATTTCGTCGTGCCAGCCATCTCCGTATGGCTGCAATGTAATCGCGTCAACATGGTAGGGAATGAAGCAGCTGTGAGGGCCTGTGGCGAGTCCGAGACCTTGCTTCATCATTCCGCGCAGAATTGTATGCAGCCTGTCTTGGTAGTTGTTGGAATGATTCTCTATCCCTTGGATAGCAGTGTGAACCCCCATTTGGCCACCGGCAATGTTGACCATCGAGTTGATCAAGTCCAGATTAGGCAATTGGCCATTGGTACCGTCATAGATAATGTGCAGAGCTTCGAATCGGTGGTCGACGGCATAGTCAAGGGCCAAGGCGCCCTGCAGAGCGCCAGTTTTTAGTGGCAGGGAGGAGACATATTTCGAATCGTGCGCGTCGTGGTATGCGTCGACCCAAGCTTGGGTACCGGCTTTGCTATCCGGGGGAATAACGATAATGATATCTTTTGACCAAAGAGACCATCCTACGGCGTGTTAGTCTCACAAACCGGCTCTCATGTTTGCGTTGGGCATTGTACGTACTCTTGAAGTATCGAGCGAGCGTAAGCGCGAGCGTAACACCATTGCGGTTTATCTCCTCATTAACAGTCCTCCAAGCTGCCACGAGGACAATGGCCTCTGTAGCGTCACCACGGGGCGCTTGAAGGATGCCGTACACGTTCTCTCCCGAATGCTCCTTTCCAGCATAATGATAAGTGTAGTTTTGTCGACCGACTTTTACGCCAACGTTCTTGAGCATGACCTCGAATTGATCATTGATCCTGTAATCACCGGAATTGGTTACTAAAAGGCTCTTCTGTTCCGCCAGGGCAGTTTATCGTACTCGTAGTTGTTCTTGCTCTCGAGCAAGTCAACCTCGCGACGGTAGGCTCTGAATATGTTTTGCTCGCTGCCTCCGAAATATGTGTGAACTTGCCCTGGAAGAAGCGCATTCTCGGATATATATGTTCGTCTCGAATAGTTTTCTAGAGGCAATAAAAGAAGCCACGCGAATCCGACGGCGATGCAAATGAGGGACAGATAGGGCGGTAGCTTGAGCATTCGAGGGTCGCGCCGAAGCGCCATGGCGGAAGCTATGTTGCACGTTAGGTCCAGAAACGCGATACATGGTATATTGACTAACAAAGTAAACGCGGCATGATTTCGATTTTTGCGACGGCTTTTCGTGCAAGTTGACGACGTTTGGCGTTGTTCGTCGGCCCTCTTTATCGCGTTGCCGACACGTACAGGTAGAGGAGAGCTTGGTCCCTGACGGCAGGAGATTGGCAAGCGCACGCCAACTTACAAGGCACCTAACCTGATAGAAGTGGGGTCCGAAAACCAGCCCAAAGAGGCCACATTCAGATGTAAAGCGAGGGCGACCGTGCAACAAAAGTAATTATTTTCAAAAACGTCAATACAGTCTTAAATGTTTCGAATGAGCTTAGCAATGCATACGCCCGTACTCTACATGTTCTGCACCAAGAAGCTATGTGCGCACCAACGTGATAACGACAGTCTGGGTGCGAGATTAGCAAGCTCTTTTTTTAATAAATGAGCCAGGTAAGAGTACTCTATAACATTTATCTATTAAAATTGAACGTATTATTTTTACACATACCGCAACGCCGAGGTGCTGCAGGCAGAAAGAAGTGTCTAATTGGACGTCGCATCCGTGTTGTTAATGATCATCATTGCTTGTTTATAAACATAGCGCCTGAACTCCAAATCAAGATGCACCCGAAACTCTTGTCCGTCAAACTACGCCTTCATCATGGAAGCCCATACCGCTTCTTAGAGCAATTAGGGTCCCAGACGTTGAGTGCTGCCAACCAGCTCAGTGGCTGCACTTCCACCCATGCGATTCGTGGTGGGCAAAACGCCAAATCTGCCATAGGTCTTTTGGTCCACGCTGACGTAGTGAGGCAAGATGGCAAGGAGGTTGAGTTTTGACTCGATCCATCGGAGTGCCCACTCGGGAGGGGCAATGTATTTGACATAGCCGAGGCCGGCTGCGACAAGTGTAAGTTAGAAAATGAAGGTAAAATGTGTCGTAAGTCGTCTTACCAATGTATCCAGCTCCTAGACCACACAAGTGACCAAGGAGACTCGTGCTGGGTACCAAAGCCGCTATCACGAAGATGAGAAGCAGCGGGGTCGTCCAAGTTGGGATGTGATGAGTTCCGATTACTAGATGAGGATTCGACCGGTAGGTTCTAATCGCTTCCATTCCAAGAAGCAGGAAGACCCAAATGCTGTACGTAAATGTTAGCACCAAAGTGCCTGAGAGTGCTCTTCTGTAGAGTGCCATACCTTGCGCCCATGATTGCATTGTTTTTTCGCAAGATCGCCGATTCGATAATTAGATACAAGACCGCAGGAACTGTGGTTAAAGCTGGAAAATGTCAATTACTTGGGTTTTCCTGAAAATAAAAGGGATCGCGACTTACGTCCAAAGAAGAGCGCAAGCGATGTCAATGTGCCATATTCGCTCTCGAATCGTTCCATGAGTGGCGTAAGAGCCACCACATTTAGGATCGCGTGGATGAAGTTTAGGTGAATCAGCGGGAAGGTCGTAATCCGGTGTGCTGCAGCAATGTTAGCGAGTTTGCTTCACGCGCCTGGTAGTCTAATTTACGCACCAGCAAGAAGAGACACCTTGTCAGGAACGAGAGCACCCCATGCTTGAATATCCCAAAATCCGGGGACTCCGAGCGCCCAAAAGAAAAATATCAACAAGATAATGACTCTTGTAAATAGCGGTAGGCGAAAAACATATGATCGTGCTTTCACGGTGCTGAAACCGCGGACGCTCGGCATTGCTGATCGTGTGATGCGCTGCAGGTTGGATTGGAATCGAAGAGTCGCGAGTATACGAACATGTAGTCGTATAGTGAAGACTTAAGCACACACAATCCCGAATATCAACTTTCTCCCACCATTCAAAACCTGATTGGCAGCAGGTATGGATATTTTAGAGAACAGGTCGCGCTTCTTGCTACTGACGGAGCTGTTCCAGGGGCGGCCGTTGCTTATCGACACGTGACTTCCGAGAGGTGGCCGCCTGGTATGCCTGTGCAATAAGTAACAGGAAAGGATCAAGGTCACGATAGACATACGTTTGAAAAAGAAAGATAATTAATGAAAAAAAAGGGAAAAACGAAGAAAAGAAACAAGAAGAAAGATAAAAATGATAAATAATAAGAAAGAAAGAGAATAATTGTGAAGCAACCAAAACAGGCAAAAAGGGACAGCGACAATACACCACAAGAGAGAATAACAGAAAAAGAAGGCGTGTAGGAACGAAAATAGGCCAAAACAAACAACAACAATACTTACTTACTATAGGCAACAGGAAAAAATAGAGGAAGATAGACGCACAAGAGTAAAAACAAGTAACTAGGAATGACAGCTCCGCGCAAACTAGACGACGAAGAGAAGAAAAGACAATAGATACGCAGGACTAGGAGCAAGCAAACAGAAGTGACAACTACACGTAACACTGGACGACAAAGGAAAGAAAGACAAGAACAAGATACAGCTTTAAACGGGAAAAAGAAACGACGACATCGATTACAAGCTGACATGGACAAAAATTGGACTGTGTTAGAAGTTTTCAGAGGTTGATTTTGGTACACGTAAATATAACAGTTCCTTCCCAACAAAAAATGAAATGTAAAGCAGTAACGCGTCGTCGTGCGAAGCGCAGCTAAAGTTCCTTCAACTCCCACTCTTTTCTCCTCAACATAAACCAATCCATGCAAAACAAAGCGCCTAGGTATAAATTCGTTTTGAAAAGTTCGCCCTTTAGTTACCGGAAGCCTTGGCCATCGTGTTCAGAGCACTGCCGTTCTTGAACCACTCAATCTGGGCCTCGTTGAAGGTGTGGGCCAGAGGGATCTCGAAAGACTTGCCATCCTTGGGGTGAACAACCATGGTGATGGGCTTGCCGACAGCGAGTTGAGTAGCAAGAATGTCGACCTAAAAAGTCAATATTAGTACAGGTCGTCGTCGTATAGCAGGGATGGGATTACTAACGGTGTCCTCGGGCTTGATCTTGTCGTAGTCGGCGGGGTCAGCGAAGGTAAGAGGCAGCATACCCTGCTTCTTCAGGTTGGTCTCGTGAATACGGGCGAAGCTGCGGGTGATGATGGCAAGACCACCAAGGTGGCGAGGCTCAAGAGCAGCGTGCTCACGGGAAGAACCCTCGCCGTAGTTCCAGTCACCAATGACGACCCACTTGATGCCCTTCTTCTTGTAGTCACGGGCGACAGCGGGAACAGCATCCCACTCACCAGTGGTGGCGTTCTTGATCTTGTTGGCCTCACCGTTGGCCTCGTTGATAGCACCAATCAACATGTTGTTGGAGATGTTGTCGAGATGACCACGGTACTTGAGCCAGGGGCCGGCCATGGAGATGTGGTCGGTGGTAGTCTTTCCCTGGGCCTTGATGAGAATGGGGACATCCTTGGCGTCCTTGCCATCCCAAGGCTGGAAAGGCTCGAGAACCTGAAGACGGTCAGAGGTGGGAGCAACCTGGACGTTGACGGAAGCGCGGTCTTTGGGAGGGGCCTGGTAGGTGTTGTTGCCGGGGTCGTAGCCACCAGTGGGGAGACCGTTGCCGGTAGGGGGCTTGAGCATGAACTCCTTGCCATCCTTGTCCTTGAGCTTGTCGGTCAGGGGGTTGAAGTGGAGCGAACCAGCAATGGTGAGGGCGACGACCAGGTCGGGAGAGGTGACGAAAGAGTGAGTGGCGGGGTTACCGTCGTTGCGGCCAGTGAAGTTACGGTTGTAGGAGGACAGGATAGAGTTGGCCTCGCCCTTCTTCACGTCGTTACGGTCCCACTGACCAATGCAGGGACCGCAAGCGTTGGCAAGAACGATACCACCAAACTCCTCGAAAGTCTGGAGCTGACCGTCGCGCTCAATGGTGGCGCGAATCTGCTCGGAACCGGGGGTGACAGTGAAGGCAGACTTGGCCTTGATACCGTGATCAAGAGCGTCGCGGGCAATGGAGGCAGCGCGAGACATGTCCTCATACGAAGAGTTGGTGCAAGAACCAATGAGGCCAACACGGAGCTCCTCAGGCCAGCCATTCTCCTTGACAGCCTGGCTGAACTTGGAGATGGGGGTACCCAGATCGGGGGTGAAGGGACCGTTGATGTGAGGCTCAAGCTCAGAGAGGTTGATCTCAATCAGTTGATCATACTCGGCACCGGGGTCCTCGCGGAGCTCCTTGGCGTAAGAGCGAGCAAAGTCACCAATGTCCTGACGCTTCGTGGCGGAGAGGTAGTCGTACATGCGGTCGTTGAACGGGAAAACGGACGTGGTTGCACCAATTTCGGCACCCCTATATTTTTGTTAGCCAATCATAACGCCGAGCAGGATAAAAAATGGAGCTAACATATTGCAGATAGTCGCCATGCCGGTGCAAGAAATGGCATCGACACCAGGGCCGTGGTACTCAACGATGGCACCAGTGCCACCCTTGACCGTGAGGATGTCGGCAACCTTGAGAATGATATCCTTGGGAGAAGTCCAGCCGGAGAGCTCGCCAGTCAGCTTGACACCGATGACCTTGGGTGCCTTGAGCTCCCAGGGCAGGTTCGCCATGACGTCGACGGCATCAGCACCGCCGACACCGATGGCGGCCATACCGAGACCACCACCGTTGGGGGTGTGAGAGTCGGTACCGATGAGGAGACCGCCGGGGAAAGCGTAGTTTTCCAAGATGATCTGGTGAATAATACCAGAGCCGGGCTTCCAGAAACCAATGTTGTACTTTGCGCAAGCGGTCGAGAGGAAGTCGTATACCTCCTTGTTAATGCTGACGGCGCGGGCCAGATCCTTGGCGCCACCGACCTGAGCCTCAATCAAGTGGTCGCAGTGGACGGTGGTAGGGTTGGCGACGGCGTCCATGCCAGCGGACATGAACTGCAGAATGGCCATCTGGGCGGTGGCATCCTGGCAAGCAACGCGGTCGGGACGGAGCTTGAGGTAAGACTTGCCACGCTCAATCTCCTGGCCGTGAGGGTCATCCAAGTGGGAGTAGAGAATCTTCTCGGCGTAGTTCAGCGGGCGGTTGAGACGTGAACGAACAATGGAGAGGTTCTCGGACATCTTCTTGTAGTTGATGAAGTTGTTGTCCTCCCAGTTGTTCTGGCGGACCTGTTTGGTTCATGGCTGGTTAGCGTGTTGCTCAGAGATGCAGGCAAACAGACAGAAATCGTCCGCACAGGGCAATGGTCTCGTGGAGAGAGCATTGCACTCGTGCGAAAGATGCTTTTCCCATACCTTTCTGTCCAGAGGAGAGTCGGATACTGTGGCAAGGCGGCGGACACCGGAAGCCGTGCCAGCAAAGGCGCGGCTCCGGGCAACGTTGCCCAGAACCTGTCTAGTGGCAAGCATGTTGGGCCAATTGATGAAGAGAGGAGAGTGTCTGTAAACGTCACACGAGCGAGGCCTTTCACTCGAGGAGAAGAATCTGTTCAGGAAGGCTGGTGGGGGAGGGCAGCTATAAAAGAGAGGAAGGGAGAAAAAGACGACGGTGGAGAGAGAGGTGTTTTCAGTCGTTTTTGGGGGCAACAGACAGATGTTACCGAGCAGGCCTGGGCTATGGGTATGGATGGTGCCGGGTGGGTGGATCCACCATCTGGCTGCACAGCTCCAGGCGTGGAGTGGAGACTCTGTGCTGCGGTGCTGGGAACCAGCCACTCACGGCACAGGCGAAAATAATACTCACGTCGCTTTCGTCATGAGCTATGTGGACTAGGAGGACTTGGGGCCGGGGTCCCTTTTCCACTGCGCCGAGCAACCACACGCCATGAGGGGAAGCGAACACAAGAGGGAGGGTTGGCTAGGCGTCTATGCCTGATGATGATGATGATGTTACGGACAAGTCACTTTTACGTCACGGAGCAGTGTGGCATAAGTCAGCTTCTTGAAACGCTTGAACATGCTTGTGGTCAATGGCGGCGGACAGCAGCATCGCGTCCGGCTTCTTTCTCTTGCTCCTCCGCCGTCGAAACTCCGGGTATACGCGGTCGGTAATCGAATTGCAGCACATGACAATGGCCGGCCCCAAGATGCCTATGTGGCCAACTGACCCAGCCGGATGTAACAAGTAACAACAAGCGGGTGAACCCCAAGCCACATGCTGCAGACTGGCCTCATAAAACACGAGCCATGAATTTCAGGCGCTCGGCCTGACTGATCTAGCGCAGAGCCCCCTGGCCAGAGCCCACTGTAAAATGAACAGAGACTGTGCACAGCAAAACTTTTCCGGGTCTGGAGACCAGCCAGACCAGCCTTGACCTCGGTTGGACCGGGCTTGTGTCGGTCACCGTCAGTAAAACCTTCATTCCGGGCACTCGTCGGACTTGGCCTCTCGGTCGCCGACGCTTCCAAGGTCCTCCGAGAGGAGATAAGGCATTCCTGCCCCGGTTAAAGAGGGCATCGAAATCCTATCCAAATGAAGCTAATAATATGCTGACATTCGGCGTAAGGGACAGTCATTGTTGAGTCTTTTTAATGGGGCTATTTTATCTGGAGTTGACCGCCCGGCTGGACTTGGTCGCCTTTTGCCTGTGAGGAAGAAGCCGTCGCAGCCTCACACACGTCACTGACAGGGCTGCGTCTGAGCTCTGAGGCTACAAGCAGAAAAGCCTCCAAATAGCCGCCAAGAATTGTTAATTGTTCACCAGCTATTACTTACTGCTTGTAGTCATAATCATGAAGGCCAAAAATCACTGCATAAATCTAATAAATCATATATTGCATTACAAACTACTACATGATCCCTCTCGTCTTTCGGTTGCTCCTAAAACTCAACTGCGCAGCCCTCGCAGACCGACATTCGACATTCGACATTCAACATTGTCTCGTGCGCATAGCCGGTCGTCTACCAATAATGAAGCAACTGTCACTTCGGCTGCACCCAGCATTTGAGCTCCAGCAGTGTTTGGACCCCCGCGACCAACGGTACTTTGCCTGTGCTAATCATCACGTGCCCTGGACGACACTCATGCGATAAGGCCGATATCCACTAAAAATCCTGGGCGCTCAGAGTCGAGACGTGCTTCTTTTGCAGGCTGTTGCGCCGGCATTTCAGACATACACATAATACGATTCCAGATACAGACACAATGGGTGTTGCAAGCAAAAGAACAGTCACAAAGACGAGGAGAAAGACGAGGCAAGCGCGCCAGTGCAACATACTCTGCTCCATCTTCTAACATTGCCCAGAGATTTTGATCAGATCAAGGCTGATCTCCTGTCCGCAAAGCATCTCGGTCGCTTCAAAGATGCCAAAGCCTCAGAGGATCTTCCCGGTCTTGGACGGAATTATTGCATAGAATGCGCCAAGTGGTTTGACACGGAATCTGCTCTATCTACCCACAGCCGCGGAAAGCCACACAAGCGACGGTTGGTCTCGCTAAGTTTCGATTATCCTCCAAGTAATGCTAACCATGATATGCCTTAGTGTTAAGCAACTCCGCGAAGAAATGGAGACGGCGAAAATTCCGGGCGGCAGATATATCCCGCCTCCACGACAGGTCCTCGAAGACCCGTCGGATGCGCCAGATGCCGCAGATGATGTCAAAATGGCGGCTTGATAATAATAACGAAGCGATTATACGATGGTCTCCATTCTTCAGTATAGGGACGAAAGCTTCCGCAAAACATTCGGTACTTTCACCTCACGCCCCGGCCTCTCGCTCGTGCAAGCCCGCTTGGTCTGCCTCGAGCACGAGTTGCCGCCCGGCCTCTGGTCGAACTGCCCCGAGCAGCGGGTAATCGTGACTGCCGGTATCCCTGCGGAACTGCTTTTGTTGTTGGTTTACTTGAAGTTGGAGGGTTGTCTATGAAGGAGACTTCTGTGGTCCTGTCCATAACGTTAGCGATGACTGATACGACAAAATAATACACTTGACAGCGACGGCGCGCTGTTCAAACTGTGCCGCTATACTGACATGAAAGTTATGTCTCCGTCGGTTTCTGCCTTTGGTGTCTCGGGAGTTTGAGCCTCTTGTTGTCGATTGCGGCGGAACGATTCCAAAACAGGTGCCTAGAACAGATGGTTAGACTTCAAATGTACTTCTGCCATTCCCACCCACCCAAAAAAGCTGGAGATATTGGCCTTACCTCGGGAAAATCAACACAAAACGCATTCATGTTAAGACCGTAGAGAAAGCTGGCGAACGATTCGCTGAAGCGGGCCAGACTCTCGTGGATTAACTGAAAATGCATCATGTTCGCTTCCAGATCTGCCATGCCATCCGCGAGCTCGGCAAATGCTGGCTCAAACGCGTTGAGGGGAAACGGCGCGTCGCCACGACCTGCTGTCCGGGCTGAATCACGAAAAGACGAGCGCGAGGAGGGACGCAGCGGTGTCGTAGGGCGCGGTGTTCGCGGACGTGATCCTGACCATTTAACATTTGTTTCTGTGTCAGAGGCCATTGTGCAAAATCTTTGTAACGATGTGGTGAGGATGTTCAATGAACGGTCGCGACGAAGATGCGCAATTTGAGGCAGGTCGAGTTTGTCCGGTGCGCAGTGCTCCAGGGAAATATAATACAAGATGAAAGAGATAGGTGTTGGTTGTAATTGTGAGGCTCCTCGCACGCGTTGGGTAATAGCGTAATAGCGTCCAGGCTCTCTCTTACACTTCCCGGATCTGCTCCTGTTGATACGCGGTCAGTTGAATCACACGTGAACAAAATAGACAGCGCGACCGTGGAACAAGGTGGGAGCCCCGCAAAATGCCAGTAGCAGACCTAATTAGATTCAACCCTTACCCAGCGTATGATGACGAGGCGAGTATACAATCAATAAAATTTATGCTATATTTTTAACCATTATTGCATGATTTTCCACTGTGACAAGATTGCCCCAAGGCGTGGCATACGGTGATCTTCTTGCCAACACTGTTCTCTCGGCTACTTCATTCGAGCAAGGCGGCGTTGGTGCCACGGCAACTTAATACTTGTGGGGCATGATTCAGTCCAGCGGGGGGTGCTCCAAGGTCGAGGTGGGAGGGGACGCAGTCATGGGGAGACGAGCTGCCTATTCATCCTCGACACAACCCGTCCTAGACCTCGGCTGAGCTCGCTTCTGTTTTAGTATATCTCGGTCCATATCTCTGATTCCAGTGTTCACCAACTAAATCCTCCAACCCTCAGAGTTCCACCCAGCTACCATACTGCTGACTTTGCTCGACCCATCCCGCCGATCAAGCTTGCTACAGCTACTCTTTTCTCTGTCGCCTATGAAGAAGAGCCTGGGTAAAGTCTTGAGTGTTTCTAGATACCCTTCCGTTTTGAGGGCCTTTCTGCCAGTCTCAACTTTCCGCCATACCGCTGTATCCGACAGCCGTCACCTCCCTATCAAGTGTCTGTCTAGCAAAGCGGCCAAGATAGCCGATTGCGACCCCCTACGCTACTGCGAACACCCACGAAAGTATCAATCGACTCCTTTACACAGCAGCGCATCGCACTCAGTTGTCGCTCTCGTCCTACTTTCATCAATTGCTGCGCTATACTATACTTTGCAAGCTGAAAGCTCGGAACCAGAAGAAACCCGCGCAATGGCAACCAAGGAAGTGCCGGCAGGCCATCTCGGCAATCTTTCTGCAGAGCAGGAGAAGAAGCTCCAGGAATTCTGGCAGGCGCTTGCTGGAGTATCCGGTTGGGCCGACGAAGACACCACTGCCGCTCAAGATGCGGCCAAGAAGGCTGCCGAACCCGAACCTGCGTCGGAACAGGGCGGTGGAGGATGGGGCTTCGGCGGCATGTTCCGCAAGAGCGAGAGCAGCGGCTCCGCTCATGCCTTTGGAAATGGCGGCAGCGATGACGACAAGTTTGGCCTTGCTAAGCAGTTCAATGAAATCTTGGCGAAGCAGTCTCCCGAATCTATCCGGGAGACAATCTGGGAGATGACGAAGCATGACCATCCCGATACACTTGCCCTCCGTTTTCTGCGCGCCCGCAAGTGGGATGTTCAGAAAGCTCTGATCATGTTTGTTACGGCTATGAACTGGAGAAAGACGGAGGTCAAGGTGGATGATGACATCATGAAGAATGGTGAAGCTGGCGCTGTACATGACGAGAAGAACGCAAACGGAAGCACGAAGCAACTTGGCGCGGATTTCCTTGCGCAGCTCCGTATGGGAAAGAGCTTCCTGCACGGAGTTGACAAAGAAGGCCGTCCCATTTGTCTTGTCCGAGTCCGTCTGCATCGTGGCGGCGACCAGAGTGCGGAGAGTACAGAGAGATACACTGTCCACGTTATTGAAACGGCTCGACTTCTGCTTCAGCCTCCTGTGGAAACTGCGGTATGTTGACGTACAAATTTTCAGGAGGAAATTATGCTGATACCCGTTCCAGACCATTGTCTTTGACATGACGGGCTTCACACTGGCAAATATGGATTACGCACCTGTCAAGTTCATGATCAAGTGCTTCGAGGCGAACTACCCTGAGTCGCTGGGTGCTGTGCTCATCCACAACGCTCCATGGATATTCCAGGGTATGGCATATGATGTAAACGCCATAATATATGACTCGCTAATCTCCAAATTCCAGGTATCTGGCGCATCATTAAGGGCTGGCTGGACCCTGTTGTCGCCGCCAAGGTTCATTTCACTAACGGACGGAGTGGCCTCGAAGAGTTCATCGAACCTAGCAAGATGCTCAAGGAGCTGGGTGGTGACGAGGAGTACGAGTACAAATACATTGAGCCCACCGAGGACGAGAACGCTGCCATGAAGGACACCGCCACGCGAGATGCAATCACGAAAGAGAGGTCAGA
Organism: Lecanicillium sp. G3; assembly: GCA_037575805.1. Taxonomy (NCBI): domain Eukaryota; kingdom Fungi; phylum Ascomycota; class Sordariomycetes; order Hypocreales; family Cordycipitaceae; genus Lecanicillium; species Lecanicillium sp. G3. The sequence goes on from JAZHPD010000054.1 coordinate 129,016, forward strand.
ACTCGCCAAGAAGTTCGAGTCGGAGACGAAGATCTGGCTTCGAGAAGGTGACAGTGAGAACGGAAAGCAGGCTCGTGAGAAACGTAACCAGATTGCCAGAGAGATGGCGACCAACTACTGGAAGCTGGACCCGTACATTCGCGCCAGGTCGCTTTACGATCGCCAGGGTGTCATTAGCACCGATGGATCCATCAACTTTTATCCCGAGAAAGCCGCGAACCAAAAGAGCTAATATCAGGGCCAGATAGATCTTCACCGTTTTAATTATGCGTATAATTCGTCCATAGAAATAGTCAGGTAGAAAATAGATGTATCAGTATTTTCTCGATTTATCGTAATAAAATGAATTGCAACCTATCTGCTACGCTACTCTCATGTACCTTACTCCTCTGACACCGCCCAATGCTTAACTAGTTGCAACATTCATAATACACCGTCATGTCGGGGATGGATTACATCTTCGACTTGATATCCTCACAGAGCGCTTTGAGCTTGTCCATGTCACCGGCCGTTGCAGGCCAGTTGATACCAAGACCCTCCGTTTCATTCGGTTTGGGGATCTAATCAAGTCAGTATACTTTCTACTTTCTTCTTTTCCATTATGTTATATTGATTGGCTTACCATGTGGAAATGAACCTGACATGTCCCTGTTAGAGATTGGATCGTATGATTAAGTGAGGAGAGGCTTGGAAGTCTTACATGATGAACTTGCTGATGGGCAATAGCTCCGTTGTTCTGCAGAATGTTGTAATCGGTAGCACCAGTAGCTGAGACGAGCTTCTTCAGAGTTGGCTGTTTAATGGCTGAGTTTAGCAGTCTGTCGTTTCCACGTCATGAGCAACTTGAGGGTACGACTCACCAGGATTTCGGTCAGCTGGTCGTCAGGAATATCGGCAAGCTTGGCTCCGTGGAACTTGGGAATGACAAGCTGCAAAGTGTTAGATTGTTTTCGAATATAATACTGCTGTGTTGCTTACAGCATGGCCTTTGCTCAGAGGGCCGACGTCGAGAAAAGCAAGCGTCTTATCACTCTCAAAGAGCTTCATGGACGGGATTTCACCTGCACAGCTCGTTAGTGATTGTTTTGCGATTGTGATGGATGAAATTGACAAGTACCCTTGATAATGCGGCAGAAAATGCAGGCGGCCATGGCGACTGCTGTCCAAAAACCTAAAGCTTTGCTGTTATTTGCTTATGTTTGAGGTGAAGATCCGGTTGGAGTAGTGAGGAGGTGCTTGCGGAGGTGGCGACGGTATTCGGGAACTGGAGAGCTGACAGTGGAGCTTCACTCTTAGCAGCGTGCGAAGACAATTGGCTCTACAATTACCGAGATAAGTTGAATAAAAAATTGCAAATAAACACATGAGAATAGCCGTATATAAATACTGAAAGTTATTGAATGAGGTATTTAATGACAATTGTGTCTCTCTGAATTGCAGAGAAGACGTGAAAACGACAAAATGCAGAATGTTGAAGCGGGCTCAGATCATAGTACCTATATAGGTAAAAATAACCGGCCTCTCGAGCTGGAGTGGGACCTTCCATCGAACTCACCTCTTGCCTTTTACCAGATGTGACCGTGGGATTGGCCCATTGAACTCCATTCTCCCAATCTTTGGCACTACTCGTCTGGAGTTTCCAGATTCGATTTTCTTTTTGCCGACGCGTACGGCTATCAAAGTCGAAGTTCAATGTGACGGTTCGATGGAGACCAGTTACAGCAGTCATTCTAATATTTTTGCATGTTGTTTTTTTCAATGGAACGAGGCATTTTTTAACCGATTTGGGTTGCGCGAAATCGCTGCCCGGCTTGCGCGCCAATCACGGACGAGAGCTGTCCAGGCAGCAATGCGCGATAATAGGCAACCGCTGCGCCTGCCTGGCCGAAATTTTGATTCAAAGTTTTTATTCTTCTGGTTGGTACGTGGTGAATACATTGGAACTTTATGGCGGCCGGAATAAAGCGTGCACTCACCTCTGACTTGGAAACCTGTGACGTGCGTGACGTAGTTTGTGTAGAAGCTCTGTCCCCCACATCACCCCACCACTGGTTATTGGGCGCTGGGCGACTGCGCCTGCATCTCTGCCAACCGTCAATTTTCTACCCTTCAGCGCAATCGTAACATCGGTTCCCAGCAACTGCCCAGACTCGGGTATCTATATAAAGTTGACAAACCACGCCTCGAGTGGAAAAGGACCAGCACACTTGCTCCCACGCCGACCAACCTCGCACGCGCCACAGCCATCAGCTTACCGGCCTTCCATCAACAGAACCACCCGCCGCTGAGCCCGCTCTCACTACCGACCACGCGCATCGCAATTCTCAGAAAATATGCCGAGCTTTCTCAGCACTCCCCTGTACGGCGGCGCCGTTGTCTGCGACCTGCCAGAGAACTTCGCCGATGTAAGGTAAGTCAGCCTCTCCCGTGCGCAGAATACAAACAGCCATGCCAACGTACACGATACAGCAAGCTGCGACAGGTCCCGGACAACCAAGAAGTATGGATCGACGAGGATGGTTTCACCAGCATTATATTCGACATGACAGAGAGAGTCGGTGAACCCGGCACGGGTCCCGAAATCGACGGACGCGCCGTGACGACTCACCTTGAAGAGCTTGTTGGATCCGATATTGATAGCGTCAAAATTTGGAATACCGCCGAGACGGAATTCAGTCGTCTAGAGTACGTTTCACAGAACTTATCCGGCCGGAAGATGGAAGCCGTGCATGTGCTAACTTGATATCTAGAACCAAATACCCAGCTTATACGCTCATTGCCACACAAACACCCAAGTCTGGCCAGCCACGAGACAGGTCATCCGCGCCGGACTTTACGGCTATCATCATGACTCTTTTGCGACTGGAGAAATACAAGACCGACATACTGGTCACGATCAACGTACCTCACATCAAGGGAGAATACAACGAGGAAGACGTCGACCTAGAGCTTGGCAAGCAGGGCAAGCTCATTGGCGATGCGGTCGAGTATTCAGCCCGTGTCTGGAAGTCATTCAAGATCAAAGACTGGGGGTTGTTTGTTGTTGACTGAGGCAAAGTCAAAAACGCTGGTGATGCAGTAGGTCTCGCAGCTGGAGGACCGTAAATGCTTTGGAAGTTGGGGGTTTCTTTTCGGCTATTCACATAAGATGAATAGGCCTCTCATCTTTCAATCAACCCATACACATCTACACTATTAAGAAATGTAGTCAGATATAGCTTAGATATATTATTTACAAATGTGAACCCGATGATGTCTACTTATATCCACTGACACATATATACAGATTGTAATGACAAGTTGCGCCATTCCATGCAAATTAAAGAAAAAAAGCAAAACACTACTCTCCTAGGCTGAGGCCAAGGAGCTGCGCTGCAACATCACCAATGTCTTCTTGCACATCACGGGGTTCTGCCGTCTTGCCCTTGTTGGCCCATCTCTCGGCCGCCATCTGCATGATGACCCTTTGGGGCTTGCCAGGGTTTTCAAGCTTCAAGGTCTTCATCTCTTCCTTGATGAACACTTGGTACTCGCTTGGTTTGCCGCCGTTTCGAGGGGCAGGCTTTATTTGCAGCAACTTGCCCTTGCAGCCACCACATCGGTGCTTGGTGGTGTTGATACTCTTTGAGTGGCGCTTGTAGCTGGAGGAGCAGTCCTCGCATTGCCAGACATACTTGAAATCGATTTCGTAAGTATGCTTCGTCGTGACTTTGATTCCGCGGCTTCCAAACACTTTAGAGCATTTGGCTGCCCACTGCTTGAACTGTTTGCCGTGGGGGTTGTTTGTGATGTTGCTGATCATAAAGCTGGCAAGATGGCAGAATTCATGGGCCAGAACGTTGAGCAGACGGTTTTCGTCATCAATAACCTTCTCGGCAAGCTCAATGCTGGCATGGTGGTTGTAGCTGACAGTAGGCTCGCTGCCATCAGACGGAGTCGTACGAACAGTCTCCTTTTTCCAGTTGGCACGACCAGCTGTCGTGTGTAGCGTCTTGGTCCACTCGAGCTTGACACCTCCACTGGATTCAGCCAGCTGTGCAATCTGACCATTGGTGATCTTCGAGTCCAGCTCATTGAGGAACTCGGCAGCGAGAGCGTGCTTGATAGCATCGAATGATGCCTTGGTGACCTTGGTGGGGCCTGACTTTTTGACGGGAGAGCGCATGGCCGCTTTTACAGCCTTGCGGGGGCTGTGCTGGTCATTCCAGCAGTCAACCAGACCTTGCTCCCAGAAGTCCTCTTTCGTTGGTGTGTGAGGGCCCTGCGGGATCTTGACAGCTTTCTGGGGCGAGGCGAGGCGCTCACGAGCGAATATCATGTCGGCATCAGCGGCCTCGGTTGTGTCACTTGGTGGGTCACCCCAAAGCTGCTTATCAACCAGCTCTTCGGCCAGCTTATCGTCCGCGATGGACGTGTTTGTTGCATCCCTGTTCTCTTTCCCGGCCTCTTCCTCGGCCGGGAGCGTCTCTTCAGTCGTGGGCTGCAGATGTTGCATCATTGAGCCTGGTTGTTTGAGGACGTTTCCATCCTTTGGTGAGAGCGGATCAGATGCCTCCTTATTGCCTTGCTCATCTGTACTGGTTTCATCATCTGCCTCCTCCAGCGGCTGTTCACCGTCGGCTGTGGCCGATGTCATGCTGTCTTCCAGTATTGTGATACAGGTGTCTTGCCTGAATCGGGCCATGCGCTGGGAGAACTCGGTGGGCTGGTTCGACAGCTGCAGGCTTGCTGGAAGGGTAACATCGCCAATGTCTATCTCGGATGTGGATGATGTTGACGAATCGTGGTCTGATACTGTTGTGTTGAGGAGGAGTGTAGAATCCAGCAGCGTTGAGTTTGCCGCATGTCTGGTCTGCTTTCGGCCGCCCAGCTGGAGGTCACCAATTGGCATCTCGGGGCGAAGTCTGCTCTTGGGCTCGGCCTTTCTTGGTGAGATGTTACGAGAGAAATCCAGCACCTTCTTGGAGCTTTCCATGGTCCAGGGCTGGAACAGCGGGTTGGCTGCAGCCAGTTCCTCGCCACCGAGGCGGCGGACCCTGCGGGTGGACGGCTGCGCAGTAGATCTGGGAACCAGCTCTCTTCTTCGCATGGGGGTCTTTGGGTCGAGCCCTGGCTTTTGGAAGTCGGCATCTGGTGCAAGGACGTCGTCGGACATCTTTTCAGAGTTGCGCTCATTTGGCGGCGCAGAGTGATCTATTAGTCGGGACATGTTGTCGTCTCCTGTTTCCTGCGAACCAGGTCGTGGTGAGGAGAGTCGATGTAATAATACAGGCGTTAATGGTTATCTTGACTAGGTGTATAAGTCGGTGGTGACAGACTGACTGGTTGGGTGGACGCTTTCGGCGGCGGTACTGGTACTTGTTGGCAGCTCAGTTTGTTTGCAAAGGTTGCCATGGTGACGGGCCAGCCTTGTTGTGTCACGTGGTTTGGGTGCCTTGCCTCTGAGCCGCGTTGAGTTGTCAGCGGGTGGGCTATTTTTCTTTGGCGCAGGTACGGTTGCGCTGGCGCCGAGCTATGAGCGCAGTCAAATACATAGTCCCAGCCCATTGCTGCGGTCCGAGATGTGCCAACTTTTGTCATGCGTGAACACTCCCTGTGATATGAGCAGCAGGTTAATGGCCGGGTATTGGTTGCATCGGGCTATGGATGTCAGCGCGTTAATGCAAGCTTAGTCTCAAACACAAGCACCACATCGGCATAGTTAGAGGCCTGGAAGCGATGCGGCTAATGACACGCCGGTGAGGTAGTTACACGTGTGACGAATAATACATGTAGCCAGACAACGGAAGAAGGAGATGGAGTACGTAAAATGTGCCCATCTAAATACATGGTCAATCACGGCGAGTCTGCCACAACTCTGGTCTGGATATGTAGGGTAGGGCAAGCAAGGAGCGCGTAGGTTGAGAGATGTGCCAGCTGTGCCAGCTGTGCCAGCTTCAGCACCCAGCAGCAACAAGCACACAGTTGCCCCTGGAACTGGCCTCGCAGAGCTGTGTGTGGAAATGGTGGATGCCCTCCACCATCCACCCATCCACCCATCCACCCGCCATCCACACCATACGTTGCCGAGCTGGCAGCTGGCAGGTTGTGATTGAGCATTAACCAACCACCCGTGCTGACCATGTGGTCCCGGCCCTGTAAGACGGGGTGGACCATAAAAAACAAAGGGGAAGGCAAAAAGGAAAAAGGCGAGAAGAAGAAAAAGAGATAAGAAAAACCAAGCAAAAAGGCTGGCCTGGGGCTAGTCCCACTGGCGATAGGATCGATCGCTGAGCTTGGTAATGGTAGTCAGTGGCCCACGCGCTGGAGTACCGTTGAGAAAGCAGTTTAGTGACAAGCCATAGCGAGGGAAGAGAAGAAGAAGAAAAAAAAGGAGGAAAAGAAAAGAGGATGAGACACATCAGAGAGAGAAGATGCAAAACTCTTTCTAGTGGTATGGAATGCAACATGGACCTATTGCATCGGATTATGATGGTACACGGGCATTTGCTAGCAAGGCCGAGACGAATGGCTAGCGCGACGGCGCCAAACTCAAGGACACAGTCGTGGATAGTTGCTCCACACTCAGTCGTCCAATGCGCAGGAGACTGACTGACTGAAGTACGTGTACCAGTACTCCGTACACACGTACCAGTACTCCGTACAATGATTGAATCTGGGCACTTTTTCAATGATTACCAAGCTGAGCTGGCATTTTTTTTTTCTCGCTCAAATGCGTTGCCCTGAGAGCACCAACGTTCCAGAAGCTCCCTCTCACCTTTCTCCTCTCTCTCCCTCTCCCCTCTCCCCTCTCCCCTGGATCGCGTCACGGTCAGGCGCGCACTGTGTGGCTGGCAAAGGACTCCCACAACCATTAAAAATTCTATCTATAGCACTGGGCACCGCAGTGGCCGGCATGCACCAATCACGGCGCGCCATCGGGCCTGCTGTCGCCACCGTCTCCATTTTGCTGCTCAGTCCCCCTGCAGCAGTCAAACGCTGTCCAAGGCAGGGAGGACTAAACGGGACGCGCCCCTGAGAAGCCCTCTTCTAGTATTCCGTACAGCAACCATGTACTCCGTACTCCGTAAATACAGGTAGCAGCAGGCTTTTGGAGCACGGCAAATGAGGCGAGCTGCCTCTCGATGACACAATGCGGCATTAGAGGGATTCCCGTATTCAGCTCCCCGTCGACAAAGTACCTTGGAAGATGTAGCCGAGTTCCTCATGTCTGCACTGGATGGCTGCCGTACTCCGTACTTGCCTCGCAATCTCGTTGTCGACACTGCCAAGTATCCAGTTCCCTTTAATCAACCACTTACTTACCTGTGCTGTACCTACTTACTACGTAGTAGGTATCTCTGTATACGAGGAGCACGTGAAGAGGCGAGCAAAATCCGCAACGGTGCAAAAGCGAAACCGGAAACTCAGCACACCGTGGCCCGCCACTCGATTATTAGCCAATTTTCATTTTGTCCTTTCATTATTCCTGCAAATATTACTTTTTTCTCGCCGTGCTAACGAACGGACAATCGACGGATACACCGGATGTAGTGGGGGTCTTGGGAAGGAACGAGCATTTTTTCCCCTGAAGACGCGCAGAGCTGAGGTACGTGTACTACGCACGCAGTACAGTACGTACCCAACTTACTGTACCATTGTCCGTACCTAGGGCGGTGCCAGCCACAGTACCTTGCAGCTGGTACCTCTCCTACCAAATCTGGTGCGAAGCTACCTGCGTTGCCTGGATACGCGTGTAGACCCACACTCAACCAACCCCATCCCACGCCTTGGTACCTGCACAGTGCCCACTTGTGCTTCCAACTGTACAGCAGATGTGTACCGAGTACGGAGTACGTGCCTAAGCTAAGCTTGCTCGTCCCGAGCCCTCTAACCTCTAGCCTGGAGCGGTAGCCTGCAGCAATGGGGGGCTTCCAGCACCCCCAGAACACCAAAATATGGCACCGCCACATTCCCCCCTGCCCCCCTTCCTCCAAGAGATTTTCGTGACGGCCCGTCCTCGTCCTTGTCCTTCGTCTTTCCACCAAACCATTACATCGTCAGGATAGGAGACAAGACAACGCTACTGCTCTATATGGGCAACACCCTCCCTTCGCTGTCTTACCCGTAAGCTTGCTACACGCATCGCGTCTAGCCTTCGATTTCTCTCGTTTTTCTTCTTTGTCTACTTTCGTTTCCCATCACGACACGCAGTCTCGCTGCACCCATCAGGCAGGTCCTGCCATATCGACGACATTCGCTTTTTCTGCGCCCCCCGAGTTGCAATTGCACGCGGCCGTGCTTTTGAACGACCTTGGCTGCGGCAAGCGCCTAATTCTGCACGACCCAGCGACACAGTTATAATTTAGATTGCCTGTTTGCTGACGCGCCGCTCTGTGCAACCGGTGACGCCACGACCAACCAATGCAGCATTGAGAAGCATATGTACGCCATCACCACCGCGGCAATCCTCCCCAGTTTACCGTGCTAATCATCACCCGGCAGTCGACTTCAGCTTTCAAAATGTCTGGCTATCAGGGTGGCCACCATGACCAGTACGACCAAGGCTACGGCCACGGCGCACAGGGTGATGGTTACTATCAGGATGACCAGTACTACGACCAGGGCCACGGCGACCATGGCGCCCACGGCGTCCAGGGCGATGGTTACTACGATGAATCTGGATATTACCATGCCGACGCCAATAACCCCTATCACCAAGATGGAGGTTATTACGATGGCCATGACCAGTACCAAGACGACTACTACAACAACCAGCAGGGCTACTATGACCAAGACTACAACCAAGGTTACGCCCACGGTGGTCGCCACGGTTCCGAGGAAGAGTCCGAAACTTTCAGCGACTTTACCATGAGGTCTGACATGGCCCGCGCCGCCGAAATGGACTACTATGGCCGTGGCGATGAGCAATACAACGGATACGGTGACGGTGGCCGTGGCTACCGCCCCCCGTCCTCTCAAATGTCGTATGGAGGAAACAGATCTTCTGGGGCTTCCACTCCCAACTACGGCATGGAGTACGGTAATGGCATGGCCAGCCAGCGCTCAAAGGAACCCTACCCAGCCTGGACCTCAGATGCTCAAATCCCACTCTCAAAGGAAGAGATCGAGGACATTTTCCTCGACCTCACTGCCAAGTTTGGCTTCCAGCGAGACAGCATGCGCAACATGTACGATCATCTGATGACGCTCCTGGATTCCAGAGCCTCGCGCATGACGCCCAACCAGGCTCTGCTGTCGCTCCACGCCGATTATATCGGCGGCGACAATGCCAACTACCGCAAGTGGTACTTTGCTGCCCATCTCGACCTCGACGATTCAGTTGGATTTGCCAACGCTTCCACGAAAAACCGCAAGCGCAAGGCCAAGAAGAACAAAAAGAAAGGCGGTGATGCTGCCAACGAGGCCGAGACTCTCCAAGAGCTCGAAGGCGACGACAGCCTCGAAGCTGCAGAGTACCGATGGAAGACGCGCATGAACCGCATGTCTCAATACGACCGTGTCCGTCAAGTTGCTCTCTACCTCATGTGTTGGGGTGAAGCAAACCAGGTCCGCTTCATGCCCGAGTGTCTCTGCTTCATCTTCAAGTGCGCCGACGACTACCTCAACTCGCCTGCCTGCCAAGCCCTTGTTGAGCCAGTGGAAGAGTTCACTTTCCTCAACAACGTCATCACGCCGCTGTACCAATACTGCCGTGACCAGGGTTACGAGATCCTCAACGGAGTCTACGTTCGCAGAGAACGCGACCACAAGCACATCATTGGTTACGACGACTGCAACCAGCTTTTCTGGTACCCCGAGGGCATTGAGCGTATTGTCCTCGAAGACAAGAGCAAGCTCGTTGACGTGCCTCCCGCCGAGCGTTACCTCAAACTCAAGGAGGTCAACTGGAAGAAGTGCTTCTTTAAGACGTACAAGGAGTCTCGTTCGTGGTTCCATTTGCTGCTCAACTTCAACCGCATCTGGATTATCCATCTTACCATGTTTTGGTTCTACACTGCCCATAACGCGCCGTCCCTGATTACCTATAAATATGAGCAGCAGAGGGATAACCAACCGCCAGCTTCCAAGCAGTTTTCCATCGTTGGTTTCGGTGGTGCAATTGCCGCCTTGATCCAGATTCTCGCAACATTGGCTGAATGGGTTTACGTTCCGCGTCGTTGGGCCGGAGCGCAGCACCTTACCAAGCGACTGCTCTTCCTCATTGTCATCCTCGTCCTCAATATTGGACCAGGCGTCAAGGTTTTCATGCTTCATGGAAATAAAGACGCTGAAGGAGACAAAAGGAACGAGGACACGCCGATTGATAAAGCCATTGGTATTGTCCACTTCATCATCGCCGTCGTTACCTTCTTGTTCTTTTCCGTCATGCCTTTGGGTGGTCTCTTTGGTAGCTACCTCACCAAGAAGTCCCGTCGCTATGTCGCCAGTCAAACCTTCACTGCCAGCTGGCCTCGCCTCAAGGGCAACGACATGGCCATGTCTTACGGTTTGTGGGTTACTGTTTTTGGTGCCAAGTTCGGTGAATCCTACGTCTACCTGACTCTGTCGTTCCGTGACCCCATTCGATACCTCGCGATCATGAAGCTTGAATGCCAGGGCGACAAGATCTTCGGCAACGTGCTTTGTCAACGCCAGAACGTCATCGTTCTTGTTCTCATGACATTCACCGATCTGATCTTCTTCTTCCTCGACACGTATCTTTTCTACGTCATTCTGAACACGGTCTTCTCCATTGCCCGGTCGTTCTACATTGGTTCGTCTATCTGGACCCCCTGGAGAAACATCTTTTCGAGACTGCCAAAGCGAATCTACTCGAAGGTTCTTGCAACCACAGACATGGAAATCAAGTACAAGCCGAAGGTTCTCATTTCGCAGGTGTGGAATGCCATCGTCATCTCCATGTACCGTGAGCACTTGCTCGCCATCGACCACGTGCAGAAGCTTCTTTACCATCAGGTTCCGTCAGAGCAGGAAGGCAAGCGAACGCTTCGAGCTCCAACTTTCTTTGTCTCACAAGAAGATCATTCCTTCAAGACAGAGTTCTTCCCCAGCCACAGTGAGGCTGAGCGCCGTATCTCGTTCTTTGCCCAGTCTCTCTCTACGCCTATCCCCGAACCTGTACCTGTCGACAACATGCCCACCTTCACTGTTATGATTCCCCACTACAGTGAAAAAATTCTGCTTTCGCTTCGCGAAATTATTCGAGAAGACGAGCCTTACTCCCGCGTCACTCTCCTGGAATATCTAAAGCAACTTCACCCGCACGAATGGGAATGCTTTGTCAAGGACACGAAAATCTTGGCGGACGAGACGGCACAGATGAATGGTGAACCCGAAAAGAGCGAAAAGGACACGGCAAAGAGCAAGATCGATGATCTGCCGTTCTACTGCATTGGTTTCAAGTCTTCGGCGCCCGAATACACTCTCCGCACCCGTATCTGGGCCTCGCTTCGATCTCAGACTCTCTACCGCACCATCTCCGGATTCATGAACTACAGCCGCGCCATCAAGCTCCTCTACCGTGTCGAGAACCCCGAAGTTGTTCAGATGTTTGGAGGCAACTCCGAAAAGCTCGAGCGAGAGCTAGAGCGCATGGCCCGCCGCAAATTTAAGCTTGTTGTCTCCATGCAGCGATACTCGAAGTTCAAGAAGGAGGAAATGGAAAATGCCGAATTCTTGCTCCGCGCCTACCCTGACCTCCAAATTGCGTACCTGGATGAAGAACCTCCTCTGGCTGAAGGCGAGGAGCCTCGTCTGTATTCGGCTCTGATCGACGGTCACTCCGAGATCATGGAGAACGGCATGCGTCGTCCCAAGTTCCGCGTCCAACTCTCCGGCAACCCTGTTCTCGGAGACGGCAAGTCTGACAACCAGAACCACGCTCTCATCTTCTACCGCGGCGAGTACATTCAGCTCATCGACGCCAACCAAGACAACTACCTGGAAGAATGCCTGAAGATTCGCAGCGTTCTCGCTGAATTTGAAGAGATGAAGTCGGAAAACCAATCACCATACACACCTGGTGTCAAGAACGACGTCCACACCCCTGTTGCTATTCTTGGTGCTCGTGAGTATATTTTCTCCGAGAACATTGGTATTCTTGGTGACGTCGCTGCCGGAAAGGAACAAACCTTTGGTACACTTTTCGCTCGTACCATGGCTCAGATTGGCGGCAAACTCCATTATGGTCATCCCGATTTCCTCAACGGTGTTTTCATGACGACTCGTGGCGGTGTTTCCAAGGCTCAGAAGGGTCTGCACCTGAACGAAGATATTTTTGCCGGTATGAATGCTCTTGTTCGTGGTGGACGTATCAAGCACTGCGAGTACTACCAATGCGGCAAGGGTCGTGATCTTGGATTTGGCTCTATTCTGAACTTCACAACCAAGATCGGTACTGGTATGGGAGAGCAATGGCTCTCAAGAGAATACTACTACCTTGGCACTCAGCTCCCTCTCGACAGATTCCTCTCCTTCTACTACGCACACGCTGGTTTCCACGTCAACAACATGTTCATCATGTTGTCCGTGCAGGCATTCATGCTTACTCTCATGTCCATCGGCGCCCTTCGACATGAAACCATTCGTTGCGACTACAACCCTCAGAAGCCCATCACGGACCCCTTGTATCCCACCAAGTGCGCCAACACCGACGAGCTCATGGGCTGGATTTACCGTTGCATTATTTCGATTTTCTTCGTCTTCTTCATTTCGTTCGTCCCCCTCATTGTCCAGGAGTTGACAGAACGCGGTGTGTGGCGTGCCGCTCTGCGTTTCGTCAAGCAGTTTTGCTCTTTCTCCCCTTTCTTCGAAGTGTTCGTCTGTCAGATTTACGCCAACTCGGTGCAGCAGGATCTAGCATTCGGCGGCGCCCGTTACATCGGTACCGGCCGTGGTTTCGCTACTGCTCGTATTCCTTTCGGTGTTCTCTACTCTCGTTTTGCCGGCCAATCCATCTATTTTGGTGCTAGACTGCTGATGATGCTTCTCTTTGCCACATCCACAGCCTGGCAGCCAGCCTTGACATATTTCTGGATTGTCCTCCTCGGTCTCATTATCTCGCCATTCTTGTACAACCCGCACCAGTTTGCTTGGACCGATTTCTTCATCGACTATAGAGACTTCCTTCGATGGCTCTCCCGAGGCAACTCTCGCTCGCACGCCTCTTCTTGGATCACCTTCTGCCGTCTGTCGCGCACTCGCATCACTGGTTACAAGCGCAAAGTCATGGGTGACGCTTCTGCCAAGATGTCTGCTGATGTACCACGCGCTGCTGTTGCCAACATTTTCCTGACCGAGATACTCACACCGCTCCTCCTCGCCGCCACTACGACCGTGGCTTATCTGTTCATGAACGCGCAAACTGGTGTCACCGAGGACAACAACCCCGATCCGAACCCCGCATTTGCCGTCGCTCCCACCGCCGGTCTCATCCGTCTTGCAATTGTTGCTTTTGCCCCCATTGGCATAAATGCAGGCGTTTTGGCTGCCATGTTTGGTATGGCTTGCTGTATGGGACCTATTTTGAACATGTGCTGCAAGAAGTTCGGCCCTGTCTTGGCTGGTATCGCGCACGGTGTCGCAGCTGTGTTCATGCTACTTTTCTTCGTGGTCATGTACGTCCTTGAGGGCTTCAACTTCCCCAAGGCCCTCTCTGGTATCATTGCTGCCATGTGCATTCAGCGCTTTGTTTTCAAGCTCATTGTGTCACTGGCTTTGACGAGAGAGTTCAAGACCGATCAATCGAACATTGCTTTCTGGAACGGAAAGTGGTACTCAATGGGATGGCACTCAATCTCGCAACCGGCAAGAGAGTTTCTCTGCAAAATTACAGAGCTCAGTATGTTTTCGGCTGACTTCATTCTTGGTCACTGGGTCCTCTTCTTGATGGCTCCCGTCATTTTGATCCCCCAGATCGATAAGCTGCATTCCATGATGCTTTTCTGGCTGCTACCAAGGTACGTCTCATTTTTACATTGATGGTGTTCAAAATCTAACGTTAATGTCCAGTCGTCAAATTCGCCCCCCGATCTATTCCATGAAGCAATCGAAGTTGCGACGTAGACGTGTCGTTCGCTTTGCCATTCTGTACTTTGTTCTCTTCGTCATCTTCCTCGCAATTGTCATTGCGCCTGGAGTGATCGGCAAGAAGGTTCTCGGCAATACGCTCTTCGATATGTTGGGAACCAAGAGCGCAAAAGACAGTGGCATCACGGCTGGATTGTTGCAGCCATGGAACCTGACGAACAACAACACCGAGGGCAGAACTGAAACGGGCACAAAAGCTGGCGGCGCCGGTGCCACCGAGACGGGCGATTCTGCGAAGGCCCGTCTCTTTTAAGCCTGCTTTTTGCTCGTCTCCTAACAAGAGGTTTGCATTCAACTTGCCGCTGCAAATGATAGACTGTATTAAACTGTTTACTCTGCTTTTGTTATCATTTGATCATTTTGTTTCGGATAGGGTTAATACAGAAGTTTTGTTTTGCTTTGCCTGGTATTACTCTTACTTGTAGTCCCGTGAACCAATTCATGCACAAGCGTAACACGGTCTAAATGTGCTACTTTCTTTGTCCATTTATGTTTCTAAGGCACCACGATAATACTCATCGTGTATGAACCAGAATTTCTGAATGGAAGTACCAAACAGTGGTGAAATCAATACTGAAGGAACACGTGAAAGAACAATTGTGTAGATAGATCAACATGAGCACTGTGGTCTTGGCTTGCTATGTAACTTGTGTCGCCCCACAAATAGCAACGGGCAGGAAAAAAAGATGGCCCCGAAGCTCTGCCCCTGAGTATCCACCTGCATGCAGTCTATCCTCGGCCACCAGGACTCTGGCTTTGACGGCCTTGATCAGTCTATAAATTGCTCCGACCACGGCCAATCCTCGCGCGATTGAGTGACCAAGTCAAAATGGATATCGAAGCTCTGCATGGGCAGGCACGCGATTTGATTCGCGTGGCCTCGTCTCTTTTCCAGCGAGTTCCTGGCTCTGCCGTTTTGATCCGCTACATTCAGTCGAGTTACCAGAATGACCCTGTCCGCTCAGCAATTGAGCTCATTTTGGTTCTTTTCTTCATTCGCTATCTGTTGTCGCCATCGTACTCAACGCACAAGCAGAACTTTGTTAAGCTCAGAGCGGATGTATGTCTGTGACTAGACGCGCACTGGTTATTTCACTGACAAGACCCAGGAAATCGAAGAACTAGTCGATGACTGGACCCCCGAGCCGCTGGTTCCAGAGCAGACACCGTTCGAAGAGGCAGAGACCGAGAAAATTCCCGTCATCGTCGGGTTCGTACCACAATGGCGCACTAGATGCAGCTGATCCATGATTCGGCGCATGTCTCTAATTCTTTGCTATAGACCGACAGGACCAAAAGTAAAGCTCTCCACCGGCCGAACCGTTACGAACCTCGCGTCATACAACTTCTACAACTTCAACTCGAACGAGCAAATCAAGGAAAAGGCAATTCAGACTCTTCGCACCTACGGTGTCGGACCTTGCGGCCCACCTCAGTTCTATGGCACTCAGGACGTTCACGTCAAAGCCGAGGCCGACATCGCAGAGTATCTGGGAACAGAGGGGTGCATTGTGTATGCTCAGTCGTTTTCTACCGTCTCCAGTGTTATCCCGACCTTTTGCAAGAGAGGTGATGTCATCATTGCCGACAAGGGCGTCAACTATTCGATCCGCAAGGGTCTGCAGGCATCGCGAAGTAACATCAAATGGTATAACCATGGCGATATGGAGGATTTGGAAAGGGCTATGAAGGCTGTTGTCAAGGAGCAAGCAAAGCTGAAGAAGCTGACTCGACGGTTTATCGTTACTGAAGGATTATTCGAAACGACCGGCGATGCAACTGACTTGCCCAAGCTTGTCGAGCTCAAGGAGAAGTTCAAGTTCAGGATCATCCTCGACGAAACCTGGTCATTTGGTGTTCTGGGCCGCACGGGACGTGGTCTGACTGAAGCCCAGAATGTCGATCCCCAGCAGGTCGATATGATTGTTGGATCACTCTCTGGCCCTCTCTGCGCGGGTGGTGGCTTCTGCGCTGGAGCAAAGGACGTTGTTGAACATCAAAGAATCACTTCTTCTGCGTACACGTACTCTGCCGCATTGCCGGCCATGCTAGCAATGACAGCCAGCGAGACTGTGCACCTTTTGCAGTCAAACCCCGATATCCTCAACCAGTGCCGCGAGAACATCAAGGCGATGAAGCTGCAACTGGACCCTCGCAGCGAATGGGTCACCTGCACAAGCAACTCGGACAATCCAATTATGCTTTTGGTTTTGAAGCCGGAAGTGATCAAAGCCCGTAATCTTTCCATTGACGACCAAGAGCGTCTGCTGATGGACTGTGCCGATGAGGTATGTGTGACTTGTTCTCAAAACATGATGTCGGTACTAACATGATTTTAGTCATTGGCTAATGGCGTAATGATCTCTCGACTTAAAACCCGCATGTATGCCCATGTGATGACATCGAAGACTGGCGACTGGTTTGCCCAGCCTGCCCTCAAGGTTTGCATCACATCAGGGCTGTCGAAAAAGGACACCGAGAAGGCTGGTATCACCATCCGACATGCCATTACTAAAGTGATGACTCGGAAGTCCAACAGCAAAGCTCTGTGACGATGAGCAGTGTTTGTTTTACTACCAGAGAAGCGGGCTCAACCGCACATCTGAGACCTCATGAAATGTTATGCCAATGGTAGATACTATTAATAAGTAATAATTTCAATAAAAGCAATGACTTCACTTCGCCCTAGACCTTGCTAGGGACGTAAAAGGGTGTGATGAGAAGTCAGCCTTGGCGCACTTGAGCGTGCAAGCGTCAAGATACTATCTCAACAACGACAATCTCCCGTCTAGTTATTTACTAGTGCCATCCAAGAGTCCCGTGCTGAGTGGCAGATGTAAAGGTCTTTCGCGACATATCCAGCCACCGAGGAAAATGACCCTTGGGCCACCGCCAGTCCACAAACACTCGGTGGCGGCGTATTTTTCGTGGAATTACATATCTTCTGTATTATATTGTAGTTTTACTATATGAGAAATGCATTTGTTTTTCCTCGCCACCATGATGACCCGAATAGACCAAAGAGGCCGTCTTTGCCAAGAGCAACATTCTTGTCCACTGCCCTGTTTCAAGTCACTAGCCCAGCTTCGCTGCTATTTTCTCAACCTTCGTTCTTTCGCCGACGCGGACAGCTAATGGCAGAACTTACGGGCCCGTTCTGCCATAATGTCGGCTTCTCTCTAGTACTTCTATATTCCGTTCTCACTGTCTAGCCACGGCTAGCGTGCGCCTTTGCCGCAGAATCATGTCTCGCACCAGCCAACATTCCACGCTCGCTACTGCTTCTTGGGCTGCGATGTCCCAAGCGACAGTGTGCGATGCATTCCACCAGGACTTCTGTTTGCTGTCGACTTTCCGGTTGGCCTTTGCAGTATCTGCGTGATGCATGTATGCAATTTTACTCAAGCCCATGGCAACGCAGATGCGTTGCTCCGGTCGTTCTTTATTCTTCCTACTTGCACGGTTCATGCGTCCGATATTTCTTTAACCCCTGCCGAAACCCAGAGACAGCTTTCTCTAAATCTTTAACCCCAACACTCCTTATACTTTTTTACATTCATTTTTGGGAAATTTATACTTTTTGAAGCGTCTGATATACTGTACAATGGCTCTTAGAAGAACACTCTTCGCCGCTTTGGCTGCTGCGCCGCTGATCGCCGCCCACCCTGCTCGTAAGAGACACCCAACTAAATGATATCCAGACGATCCTTTTGTACTAATTCCCAAAAGCTGCTGAGAAGGTCGAAGCCGGCGGTCACGATGGCCGGATCGTCGTCTTCGACTCCAAGGATAAGGCCGCCGTCTACGTCCCCGAGGTCGTCGTCTTCGACTCCAAGGATAAGGCCGCCGTCTACGTCCCCGAGGTCGTCGTCTGGGACGAGAAGGACGACGTCACGACATCCACCCAGACCGTCCTGCATCTCCCGTTGAGCATGGCCTCCCACTACGCCGCTGGAAACCTCCACCTGACCAGCGAGCCGACCATCATAACGACCATGACCTCGTTCTCCACGCAGACAGTCACGGTCCCGGTCCCGGACCCGACGCCCACTAAGACCCAGACTGGCAGCTCGGTGCCTGTCGCCAGCGGTGCGTCCGCCGGAGACTCCTCCGAGCTGTTCGGTGTCTCCTACGCCCCGTACCGAGCCAACCACGAGTACAAGAGCCAGGCTGATATCGACACCGACATGGAGCAGATCGCCGGGAAGTACTCCGTCATCCGCGCCTACGGCACCGACTGCGACCAGGTCCACATGCTGTACAAAGCCGCCAAGGAGAGCCACATGAAGCTATTCCTCGGCATCTGGGACCCTGCCTCTGTCCAGCAGGAGGCCAAGAAGATTATTGCTGGCGTCAAGGCCGACTGGGATATGGTGCATACCATCAGCGTCGGCAACGAGCTCATCAACAACGGCAAGGCCACGCCCAGTGATATTGTCAGCGCCGTCAAGTCTGCCCGCACTCTCCTTCGCGCGGCGGGATACGAGGGCCCCGTCGTCACTGTCGATACCTTCATGGCCGTCCTGTCGCACCCCGAGCTCTGCGACGAGTCTGATTACTGTGCCATTAACGCCCACCCCTTCTATGACAGCACAACGACTGCCTCCCACGCCGGCAGATGGCTAGTCGACACCATTAAGCGCGTCAAGTCGGTCCTGTCTAGCAGCTCTAAGCGGGTTGTCGTCACCGAGACTGGTTGGCCCACCAAGGGCATGAGCAACGGCCTGGCCGTGCCTGGCATGGCTAACCAGAAGATGGCCCTTGACTCGGTCCAGGAGGCCTTCTCTGCCACTCCCAGCGATATTATCCTCTTTTCCGCATTCAACGATCTGTGGAAGACCAAGACGGCCGCTACCTTTGACGCCGACCAGTCCTGGGGCATCAACGGTGCCGTCGCCAAGTGCGACCTGTAAATTGACGGCTTCAAACGTCGTTCAGTTTCCACAAGAAGTCATTCCTTCTTGGATCAAATTTCCACTTACATGTACATCAGCTACGTTGCTGTATCGAAACCATATTATGATGAACGTATATAGCTAGCGTGATGGCACATTCTCGAACACATTTCAATTTTGCCATGGCACTTATGGTGAGACAGCATTTCTACGAGTCGAGGCCTCGGTACGAGCAAATGGCTGGCGTTATTTCAATGGGTTGTTTTTGTTTCTTACTTCTTTGTAATTTACTTTTGTGCTTCCCATTTCTCCTCATATCGAGCTTTCCTCAATTGAAAGTTGGTCCTCTAGTTAATGTATGCCCGGCCCATGCCCTTGCGACGTGACGCTAAATAAACAAAAATGACCAAAAGAACAAAAGCCCGAAGCCATGCATCGCTTGATCTGATATTAAAAACAACGCTATTTCCATAAGTATAATGTAACCCCCCCCCATTGAAGTGTATATACAAGTGTACTGCGTTCAGCAGTTGAAATGTCCTAGAGGTCCGGCGCCTACCTTACGCTCTACGAAATCAGCCACGCTAGGACTGCATTTCCAAAAGGTCGTAAAGAAAGCGGTCGAGTTCAATGACCCGGAACCTCTTGCCCCATCGCGCGGTCCACTCAGCATTCCTCCAAGAAGAAGACAGGCTGCCACGCCACGCCACAAGCTCCACGTTCCATCCCATGCGCAAGGCTCTTTCCACGTAGCAGAAGAAACCATCGGAGTACTGGGCCGGTTTTGCGTCACCAGTAGCCAGAACGATGGTGCCTTGTTCCTGGAAGTGTTCCATGACGGCCTCAGCTATGCGTGTCTGAATCGTCTCGTCGACCAGATCTTCCATGTGCCGCTGGTTGAGCGTGGAACCTGGACCATGTGCACCGTTTTGTGCCGAAACTGCGCTCTCGAGGCGCTTGCGCTCCCTGACATCCACACGATAGCCGAGATCGCGCAATTCTTGCACGTATTTCGGCTCTCTTCTTCCAGGGGGAATGGAGCATCCCACATGCAGCAGACGTGAAGAGCGCCCTCGAACAAGTAGTTCCGTCAGAAAATGAAGATTCAGGCGGGGAAGAGTCGCGAATCTTGCATGATCCGGAATGTCGTACTTCTTTTTCAGAGCTCTTAGGAAGCTAATCTCAATGTTCGACATATCCATGAAAACATGAATTCCGTGTACCGCGTTGGAAGCGAATTTGAGAGCCAGATGGCGATCCGCTGTGCAATATGGTATCATGCTCTTGAATAGCGATTGATGAGCCTCCTCCACAGTACGCACAATTCCATACACGGGCATGAGAACCCCCTTTTCTGGGCATTCATATGCAAGAATGCTTTTCATCGCTGATGGCGATTCTAGCTTCTTCCGAAATTGGTATCGCGAACTTTGGCTCTCCGAAGCCGACGCCGAACGATGAAGAGCGGTCTTAGCCGCATAGGTTCGTTGCCGCGGTTGCGAGGATGGTGGCGTCGACGCAGGGGTAAATGTGGTATTGACTTTTCCAGCACTCGACGATGAGAGTTCTTCTGAGTCTGAAGAAGGGCATGCGAGACTGCCAGCTTGATGAACTGCAGACGCGGAGACTGTGTCGCTTGGGCCAGCTTGCTTGACCGGCTGTCCAAAAACCCCGGCTTGTGCCCGAAGCAGATTGATGACTTTCGACAGATCTCCAAGCTTCAGGCCACCAATTGGCTGCACATTGCGACTCAGAATATGATGAGCCGGCTTAAAGTCCACCGCCCCGGGACGAACATCGGCGAAGTCGCCCAGTTTTGGACATGACTGAGGCCGCGCTTGATTTGACATCTGAGCGTCAATATGAGTTGATGGGGGCAGAAAATCACTGCCGTCTTCTAACGCCAGCTTCAAAGCCATCACGCACAGCCAGTACAAATCAGCTTGTCGTTGATTTGTTGAAAGCAAAGAGGCATGAAGCCGTTCGAAGAGACATGAGGCGGCAAGAAAGGCTCAAGACTAGAGCGACGGATTCGGCCCGTAGATTCTGAGCAGCAAGTCGTTATTCGACAAGAGTTTGACCTTGTTGCTAGATGAAGTGACGAAACGCGTTGCTCGTTGGCCAGTGGAAGTGAGCGATCTGCGAAAGCTAGTCGTGCACGCGGAATCGGAGGTCAAAAGGTAGCGAAAGGAGGAACTGGTAGAGAGGCGTGAGTTCAAGGATATGCTACGCTTGAAAGTAAGTATGCAAAATCCGGCATATATGAATGAGGGTTCGGTGGTTTAAAAAAAAAGAAAAGCTGCTGGCTAACGTGCGACCCCGAGTTTGGAGTTCGCTATGACGAGGTTGCAATCCGGCGTACATGAGTCAAATGTGGAGATTGCCACCAACTAACGCCGTGTCAAGGCAGGCGTCATTGGCTTTCCCAGCGTGCATCTCGAGTATTACGGCAGCCGCACAACAGTGTAATAAAATAAATAGAGGACTTGAGACAAGCACACCGCTCTCGTATTCTGTGCAACAGACCGTCTCAATCATTTCTGACCAAACTTTTCGATTTTCTCACTCAAGGTTTATTCGCTTCCAGCTGCTCGATTCGTCCATTATTACGTGAACCTGTGACGGGTCACGGATAGTTGCATGTGGCAATTATTGCCAATACTCATCTGAGATTGAACACAGCATATAAATTTACTATCAAAAAAGGCTGAGATACAATGCTGTGTGACATTTGCGTCCTTCCCAGAGCCCCCTTTCCCAGCTTCGCGATTTCCAATCTGACGACCAAAAAGAATATAGGAGAAATGCAACAAGCCTTTACCTTCGAGAATCCATACTGGCTCTAGTGAAATCCATGCTGGGCCGCATTGAGCTGCTAGAGCTTCGTCGTCGTCTGGCTCGCTGCTCGTTCGGGTCTCCTGGTTTTAAGCCAGTCGTCTTGGCGAAAATGTTGAGAACATCCGTAAGCGATATGACACCAGTGAGTTTCCCTGAAATGCGGGATCCAGCGAGAGCGGAAGCGGGAACCACAGAAGCCGAGGCCGGAGACGGAGGCGCAGCTGCAGACGACTGCGCGGCAAGTAATGGTGTAGCAGGAGCGGAAGGAGAGGGTGATGCAGATTCTACCACCCACATACGGTGTGACCGTGTTGCGACGAGTTTAGCCACTGTATGAGCCAAGCTCGAGTAAGGGTTGACGTAGAAAACGGGGAATGTGTCTTGGCCCTTCTCGACGCCTCGCTCATTTAAAATGACAGAGATGAAGTGCATACAGGATGAGCTTAGAAGAGGGGCACTGGAAGTGCTCGTAAGGTGTCGCACATCCTTTGTAGAGATGTTGCCCACAACATTATGGCCGTTGTCAACCACTGCGACGCTCGTTAAGCCCTCTTCATTCATCGTTGTGAGTGCTTCTGATAGAGGCGCATCGGAGCTTGAGGATAAGTTAGCGAGTGTTGATGGCAAGATTGCTGGCTAATCAATCGAACTTACTTTACCGAAATGGTCTTTTGTGTGCCGAGCCCAAGATCCCGCAGTAAGACGGGATAAAGTCGCTCGATTGTCGGAAAGTTGACACCTTCGTTCCAAAAAAAGTCGGCCACTCGCAGCTGGCTCATGACGCCAATGACTTGGTTGGATAAATCAGAAATGACGACTCTATGAATGCCACTGCCAAGAATTTCAATTGCTTGCGACAAATTGCTGCCTGAATCAAGCTGCACCGTCGCCTCACGGCAGAACATGGGCTGGAGTGTTCGCAGTGGTATTTTTTGGCCATTCTGCGCCTTTGATATGACTTCATTGAAGAGAGCGATTTGGGGCTCTTCAGGCTTGGTCAGTCCCACAACAATCAAGAGATATGTGTTCAGATCGCTGTAGTCGAATGTAGAGGTGACACTGCTGGAGCTTTTCGAGTCTCGGACGAGGACGACGTTGGTGGGGCTTTTCAGAAGAAGCTGAGGTTGAGTTAGTACAGGTTTACGTTTAAAGCTGGAAGAAGGCTTGGGAATGGTTTATTGGGCTCACCTTTGTGGCATCTTCCACACTGTCATCAAGTTCGACCCAGCGGACGTCATCCGGAGAGACGAGCTCGCCAACAGTGATGTCCGTCCAATCTCGCCCCACAAACTTGGAGTTGCCGTGCTTCTTTGAGGGTGGGTTATTCATAAGCTCTTGGACGGCGGCCTGGGTTAGAGAAGGTGGGCGGTGACGAGGCGAAGAGGGCACGTTGCGCATATTTTCAGCGAAGCTCTGGCGATGTCCGGATAGATGGGCATTTGAATTGGAGGGGCTGCGTTGTGGTACTTGTCGAGGGAGGGATGCAGAAGATGCCGTGCTCAGAGATAATTGCTCCGGCACCGAGGCATCGGCGTTGTCTCCGTCAACCACAGGCGAATGTGACATGATTGATTTTGATGTCGGTCTTTGCAATGCAGAAAACAGCTTCACGCGTCAAGGCCGCCCGCCGGGTTGGACAAGCACAAGCTCCAGTGGCTAAATAGCGGGGGCGGGGAATGGTTGACGTCTTGCGGGAAGCGCGGGTTTGGAGCGGGTGCTCAATTAGATGGGCGGCATGGAAGCTGGTCAATATCGGATGAAATGGTCGATTGCTGAGATGGAAAGGACATTATCCAATGTGATAGTCATTCATCTGCAAGATGATGAAGCTTAGCAGGTACTAGGCAGAGTGTCTGCGCAGCAAAGTCCAAAGTGGCACTGTAGTTAAGGTATTTGGACGCTTACGGCGAGGGTCCCCACTAATAAATGCTGGTAGATTGTGCAGATGTGGCGCGCAAGTACGGAGTAGATGGTACTTGTTGATTCTCCAACGTTGATCTGTAGTTGATGGTAGCGGTACTTCTGTACGTACACGCGGAATCAGATGTGGTGTGCGTCTTCAGCCATGCATGCTTTGATTGCACGTCCTGCTCTGTATAGCTGTGATGAGCGTTTCCAGCTTTATGCCATAGTACGGATAGATTTTGCTGCATCTGCCACGCGTTGTGGTTGCATAGTCCATGCCTCTCTGCAGAGCTGGGTTTATGCCTACTTGTGGCTTCACTCTTTGCTGTGGCGGTGTAGGCTCAGCTTCAGCTAGCACACGCTGTGTGCAGCTTTACAAACAGTGCTGCTCCAATGCTGTTGCACCAATATTGTACCGTAATCTGGTGGCCTGTAGTATACATGCCATCTTCCGCATACGTGATTGTGCATGCAAAGATACATTGTACCTGCTACGTAGATTGCCCGCCCGCCAATCAAGCATTACCTGTACATGTGTCGCGACTGTGGCAGCGGCCGGCGGGTAAGTGGTGCACGCGCCACAGGACAAAACAAAAAAAACATAGATAGTCCTTTGTGTGCCAAAGCACAGCCCAGCCCTACAGTGACAGCCACTTGCACCGTCGGCCAGTTTTGGGTGAAACAACTACAGGCATATGATAGTCAACAGAGAAGTCACCATTTTTAGTAAATTAATTTCCTTTTTTTTTTCTTCCCTACGGCACCGTCTCGTTGCTGCAACGCTAAGTACGCTATTTACAAAGGCGTGATTCTCCAGCAATTTCCCTTGTCCTTGGTGGGGAACACTTTTTTTCCTGGCCGCCTGAGCCTGGCGCAGCTGGGCAGTTAACAAAAAATTATTGCCAATTTTCCTCCCCTCTTCCCCTCCATAACCCCTCGCGGCTAGATCGCGCGTCTGGATACCAAAACAACAGCTGCTCGACTGCATTTCTGACGCGATTATCCCTTGATATCGCTGACGTGCTAAGAGTATCTCCTCAGCACGTAGCAGCGTCGATTTCTACTTGCGTCAATCCATCTCATCGACCGGGTGCAGCTGCTGAAAGCGACCCTTCCCCTTCCCCGCCGCCCAAACCTCTACGGATTTGCGGCCTTCTGCCAACCAGCCAGCAACGAATTTGTATTCCTGAACCGCGATATTGGAGCCGCCGTCTTTGGGAAACTCCACGATCACGAACCCGACTAAACCTCCCGAGCCGGAAACCCAAAGCCTCTGCCACCATGTCCGTTCTCTCTGCCGACATCCACGCCGAGCTGGCTCAGCTCCTCCAAGGCCTACAGTCCGCCGACAACTCCATCCGGTCGAGCGCCGAGGACCACCTTCAGAACAACTGGACCGCCTCGCGCCCTGAGATTCTTTTGATGGGCCTTGCCGAACAGATCCAGGGTGCCGGCGACGAACAGGTACGAGACTCGACTGCAGCGTTAAGACGACCCATTACTAACCACCACCGCCGCTTGTCCAGACACGATCGTTTGCCGCCCTTCTGTTTCGACGCATTGCCTCCAAGACCAGAAAACTCGACAACGGCCAGACTACTGATCTTTTCCTCGCCATTTCCAGTGACCAGGCAGCCGTCATCCGCCAAAAACTGCTCGAGACGCTGGGCACCGAGACGGACAGAGCTGTCCGCAACAAGATCGGTGATGCCGTCGCTGAAATCGCGCGCCAATACACCGAGAGTGGTACGTGTTGCCTATACTTGCTTGGCTGGCTGCATATGTGGCATTTTTTACGTCCGCATTTATTTCTACATCCAGATGCTAATTCTTCACAGGTGCCCGATGGTCCGAAGTCCTCCAGGCTCTCTTCCAGCTCACACAAGCTGCCGAGCCCGACAAGCGCGAGACGGCTTACCGTGTATTTGCCACTACTCCTGATGTTATTGGCCAGGATCAAGAAGAGGCAGTACTACTGGCATTCCAGAAGGGCTTCAAGGATGATGCCGTCAAGGTGTGTATATTCTTACGTGTATTTTACATTGTGCGTCCTGCTTACCAACTCAAGGTGCGACTTTCCGCTATGGATGCTTTCGCCGCATTCTTCCGAACCATCGAAAAAAAGAACCGAACCAAGTACTTTGCGCTGATCCCCGATGTTCTCAACATCCTCCCCCCGGTCAAAGATTCCCAGGACTCCGACGATCTTAGCAAGGCTCTCATTGCCCTGATCGAGCTTGCTGAAATCGCCCCTAAGATGTTCAAGCAGCTTTTCCAAAACCTGGTTCAGTTCTGTGTCTCTGTCATTCAAGACAAGGAACTCGACAATGTCTGTCGTCAAAATGCTCTCGAGCTCATGGCAACATTTGCCGAATATGCACCCTCCATGTGCCGCAAGGACCCTTCCTTCACGTCCGACATGATTACCCAGTGTCTGAGCTTGATGACAGAGATTGGCGAGGATGACGATGATGCCTCTGAATGGCTGGCTTCCGACGATGTAAGCAACACCAGACTATCCGCACCTTGAACCAATGGTACTAATGCATTTTCTGTAGCTCGACCAAGACGAGAGCGACCAAAATCATGTTGCTGGCGAGCAGGCCATGGATCGTCTTGCTAACAAGCTGGGCGGACAAACTATTCTCGCCCCTACCTTCAACTGGCTGCCGCGCATGATGCAGTCTGGCTGGAAAGACAGACACGCAGCCCTCATGGCCATTTCAGCCATTTCAGAAGGCTGTCGCGACCTGATGGTTGGCGAGCTCAACCAGGTACTTGACCTGGTTATCCCTGCCTTGCAACATCCCCATCCCCGTGTCCGATGGGCTGGTTGCAACGCTCTTGGCCAGATGAGCACAGATTTTGCGCCTACCATGCAAAGCGATTACTATGACCGCGTTTTGAAGGCGATCATCCCTGTGCTGGACTCTCCCGAGCCCAGGGTCAAGTCACACGGCGCCGCGGCGCTTGTCAACTTCTGTGAAGAGGCAGAGAAGTCCACCCTTGAGCCGTACCTGGATGACCTTCTGTCGCACCTCTTCAACCTCCTCCAGAGTGACCAGCGATACGTGCAGGAGCAGGCTCTCTCCACCATTGCGACGATTGCAGACGCTGCCGAAGCCGCATTCTCCAAGTACTATGACACATTGATGCCTCTCCTGGTGAATGTTCTGCAGAATCAGAGCGAGAAGGAGTACCGCCTTCTCCGCGCCAAGGCCATGGAATGCGCCACACTCATCGCAATTGCTGTTGGAAAGGAACGTCTTGGCCAGGATGCTATGACCCTGGTCAATCTTTTGGCCAACATCCAATCCAGCATTACTGACGCCGACGACCCGCAAGCGCAGTACCTCATGCACTGCTGGGGACGCATGTGCCGCGTTCTTGGGTCCGACTTTGTTCCCTTCATGGGCAGTGTCATGCCTCCTCTTCTCGAGCTGGCCATGGCCAAGGCTGACATCCAGCTCCTCAACGACGATGAGGAAGCCGAAGCTCTACAGGGCGAAGAAGGTTGGGAGTTTGTTCCTGTCAAGGGCAAGATGATTGGCATCAGAACTAGCACAATGGAAGACAAGCACATGGCCATTGAGCTGCTTGTCGTCTACGCGCAGGTCCTGGAGGGCGCATTTGCACCCTACGTCGCCAACATCATGGAGAAGATTGCTCTGCCTGGCCTGGCCTTCTTCTTCCACGACCCAGTCCGTTACATGTCTGCCAAACTTGTCCCCCAGCTCCTGAGCTGCTACAAGAAGGCGTATGGCAGCCCTTCTAATGAGCTGACCGGCCTTTGGAACGCCAGCGTGGAGAAGCTCATTGAGGTCCTCGCCGCGGAGCCTGCCATTGACACCCTCGCTGAGATGTACCAGTGCTTCTACGAGTCTGTCGAGGTCGTAGGCAAGGACTGCCTCAGTGGTGACCACATGGCCAAGTTTATAGACGCGGTTCACTCAACGATTGTTGACTACAAGGACCGCGTTATTAAGCGTGCTGAGGAGAGAGAGGGCGCCACCGCAGACGACGTGGAAGATGAAGCGGAGGAGACGCTGATGGCCATTGAAGACGACCAAACTCTTCTATCTGATATGAACAAGGCTTTCCACTCTGTATTCAAGAACCACGGCGCCTCTTTCCTGCCCGCTTGGGAGAAGCTGTTGCCGACTTACGAGGGATTCTTGTCATCTCCGGACCCGACTCAGCGCCAATGGGGCCTCTGCATAATGGACGACGTCCTGGAGTACTGCGGACCGGAGAGCATGCGCTACGCCAACTACATTTCACAGCCGCTTATCGAGGGGTGCCAGAACCAGTCACCGGCTGTCAGGCAAGCGGCCGCGTACGGTATTGGTGTTGCCGCTCACCGCGGCGGTGCGGCCTGGTCTCAGTTCCTCGGGGGAGCGCTGCCGATTCTGTTCCAGGCAACGCAGATTGCGGACGCGCGCAACGATGACAACGTCTACGCCACGGAAAACGCATGTGCTTCTATTGCCAAGATTCTCCACTACAATGCCGGCAGTGTCAGTGATGTGCAGGCCGTCATCACGCAGTGGATCGATACTCTGCCGGTCACTAATGATGAGGAGGCGGCGCCGTATGCCTATGCCTATCTTGCAGAGCTTATAGACCAGTAAGTACTTTGAAGTATGGCTGAAGGAATGACGCGTCTAACCATTTTAACAGGGGCAATCCCGTTGTCATGAGCCAGGCATCGAAGCTCTTCGTCTTTATCGCACAGGCTCTGGAGGCCGAGACGTTGAGAGGGCAAACTGCTAACAGAGTGGCGACCGCCACGAAGAATATGCTAACGGCAGGTAATGTTGATCCTATGCCACTGCTGCAACAATTCTCGCAGGATTCCCAGCGCGCAATTATGGGCTTCTTTAGCTAGAAGAGCAGGGGTGTGAGCGATGTCGGGGCGGGTTTTGGGCGATTAGGAAAGGCAGCGCCTTGATATGACGAGAGGGCGTGGGACAGGGGCCAGGACAGACGGGCATCTGGTGATGAATGCACTGGATGGACTGTCGGGATGGCCTTATGAGGCTGAGTTGCATATGAAGAGCTACTTAGGATTATTACTTAGTTTGCAAGTCTTTTTTTTTTTCTTCAATAACAAGCAGTGCAGGGGTGGAGTCTGTCGCCCGGTATCTATCTATGCATTAAGGAATACCCGACATGAATGAATATTAAAATACGGGAATCACATGCAGTATCAAGTGTGTGTTTTGTACCAAGGACTGTGAAGCAAAGCAGACGCATAATAATGAGCCAAAGGCGGACTCCAGAATGAAAGAGGACATGGCCAATTGTGGGCGCTCAAGTCCGCCACAACCCCCACAAGCAAAGCAAAGGGCGAGAGCGTTTTCGGTGGGCATCTGGTGGTGGCACGGTGGGCGACGCGCTGGACGGCAATACACGCATCAGCCAACTCTCTGGCCAGTACGTAACTTAACTAGCTCACTGGCATTATCTGTATTAGCAGGCCGTACTTGTAACCTTTGGTCGGTTTAAAACCACCTGGCGCTGTTAGTGGGCGGGACAGGAGCAGCCTCTGGCTAGTGTGGGCACAGCATGTGTCTTGTCTGGCGCCGTGTGTGTGCGGTGTGTAATCATAAACTGGGACGGGCGACTGACATTCGTGGCTTTCGTCGACGTGCCCAGCTGCCAGCCAGCAATCTTGCAAACTTCACCACCGCTGCGGCCCGTTAATCGCCCGCATTCAAGCAAGCCATCCCGTATTTCGCAGCTCCTTGTACGCCTCCGCCTGGACGCGTGCGCCCGTTCCCGGAACGAGCCCGCCTCTCCGCGACCGAAAAGAAAAAAAAAAAGAAAGCCGCCCGCCCCGTCCGCCGAGAAATTAGCCCAAGAGGGGTGCAGCAAGCACGCTGCCTGCCGGCCACGACACCGCAGCACATCCCGCTGGGGGATCTGTCGCTGATCAAAGCACACCGCACCGTACGCGCGGATCCAGCCATTGCCAAAGATACCTTTCCCGCACGCGCCGGCAGCTTTACTGTGCCAGCGCCCGCCGAAGCCCAAGCGGCGAGCGAAATCAGAAACAGCGCATCGCCGTTTCGAACATCACCTGCTGCACGCTGCCAGCCCTACGCACCCGAGATACCATAGACACGGCTACTGGGCCTTTCCGTATCCGCAACCGACCTGCACTGCAAACCGACACATTCTAAACGAGCCTCACTGCCCAATGCAGCCGCGATGGAAGGATATTACCCCTCCGATCAGCTGTCTCCGCAAGAGCAGCAGAGGCAGCAGCACCCAAACAACATGAATCAGCAAACCACGGCGTCGGCAACCCAACAAATGCAGGCCGGAATGGGAATACCGCACACAGACAACTTTCAGGAACAAATGATAGCCAGCTCGAGTCTCTTGCAACGCCGTGCGGGCGCTTCCCAGAACTTCGCCCAGCAGCAGCAGCAACAGATGCAAGATGACGCGAATGCCAGGCGCATGTCCATGGCGGCAGACCCGGGAGCCATCAGCCCGCCCGGAACAAATGGCACCGGCAACTTCATGGGATTCCAGCCAGCACAGCAGTCGATGAACAGTTATCCGGTGCTCGACACCTCGAATATGGGAAATATGATGGCTGATGCCAATACATACCCTTCGCTATCTCCGGATGCCATGGGCAACTTGGTTTCCGCGCAGTTTGCCAACATCAACATGGGAGCCATGTTTCCTACAGATAACGGTTCCGGCGCAACACCCAGCGGGCAAACGGCGCCGAGTGGCATGAGCGGCATGCAGTTTCCCATGCCCAACGACGCCATGCAGTTCAACAACGTCACGCAGTTCAACTCTTTTGCCAACCCAGAGGAGAACAATGTTTCAACATCTGCGCAGCTCAACCAATTAGAACCAGTCTCCAGCACAACAACACACGACGCGAGACTAGGTGGTGCCGCGGTGCCAGCTCCCGACCAAACCATCTCACCGATTTCCCGACACGTATCCTCAGCTGCGTCTGCAATCTCTTCCACACAAGACAAATCATCCTCGACTGTCCCGACCCAACCAAAGTCAGCATCTGTCGCCAGTACTCCAAATGCATCAGCAAATCCGAAAGAGCTTCGTGAAAAGTCAATCTATTCCAAGAGTGGTTTCGACATGCTCAAAGCGCTGTGGCTCGTCGCTTCGAGAAAGGACCCCAAAATTCATCTCGGAGCCGTCGATATGTCCTGTGCTTTTGTTGTATGCGACGTCACAATGAACGACTGCCCCATCATCTACGTGTCCGATAACTTCCAGAATCTGACTGGCTACAGCAGCCACGAGATTGTCGGCCAAAACTGCCGCTTCCTTCAGGCACCCGACGGCAAGGTTGAAGCTGGAACTAAACGTGAATTTGTTGATAATGGCGCTGTCTTCAACCTGAAAAAGATGATACAGGAGAGACGAGAGGTTCAGCAAAGTCTTATCAATTATCGCAAGGGTGGCAAGCCCTTCTTGAATCTTCTGACTATGATTCCCATTCCGTGGGATACTGACGAAATTCGCTACTTTATTGGTTTTCAGATCGACTTGGTCGAATGCCCTGATGCCTTAGCCGGGTCCGAATTCGGCGGCGTTGCCGTCAACTATAAACATAGCGACATTGGCCAATACATCTGGACGCCACCGTCTTCGGCTTTTTGGGACTCTGACAATGGCCAGACTCTGGGCGTCGATGATGTGTCAACCATTCTGCAGCAGTTTAATGCTAAGGGGATTGCATCAGACTGGCATAGGCAGTCTTGGGACAAGATGTTGTTGGAAAACTGCGACGACGTCATCCACGTCCTTTCTCTAAAGGGCCTATTCCTCTACCTCTCTCCAGCCTGCAAGCGTGTGCTCGAGTACGACGCTGCGGAGCTGGTTGGCAACTCGCTCTCATCCATTTGCCATCCCTCCGACATCGTTCCCGTCACCCGAGAACTAAAGGACGCAACTACGGGAGATCAGGTCAACATCGTTTTCCGAATGCGGAGGAAGCAGAGTGGATATACCTGGTTCGAGAGCCACGGCTCTCTGTACGTTGAACAGGGCAAAGGCCGAAAGTGCATCATTCTTGTTGGCAGGAAACGGCCAGTGTTCTCCATCAGCCGACGGAACATTGAGTCGAACGGTGGCATCGGCGACAGCGAAATGTGGACCA
Organism: Lecanicillium sp. G3; assembly: GCA_037575805.1. Taxonomy (NCBI): domain Eukaryota; kingdom Fungi; phylum Ascomycota; class Sordariomycetes; order Hypocreales; family Cordycipitaceae; genus Lecanicillium; species Lecanicillium sp. G3. The sequence continues at coordinate 160,900 of JAZHPD010000054.1, forward strand.
AACTTTCTACTTCCGGAACTTTCCTTTATGTATCGTCAAACGTACGCTCCCTTCTCGATTTGCAACCGGAATCTCTTGTCGCTACAAGCATTCAGGAATTGATGCGAAAGGACTCGAGGCCAGAATTTGGCCGGACATTGGAGAAGGCCCGACGCGGAAAAATCGTCACTTGCAAACACGAAGTATTAAACAGACGTGGTCAGGGTCTACAGGCCCAGACCACTCTTTATCCTGGAGATGCTGCCGAAGGGCAGAAGCCCTCTTTCCTACTTGCACAAACTAAACTACTGAAAGCCTCGTCAAGGGCCATTGCTCCTGCCAGCTCAGCTGCAGGCTCCGCCACCAGTCGATCTGTGCAAGCTCACATTTCGCAAGCAGCCGGCGGTAACCTGATGCTTGGCAACCAAGACGAAGCACTCGCTTCGGATGACAATATATTTGACGAACTGAGAACAACAAAGTGCTCTAGCTGGCAATTCGAGCTGCGCCAAATGGAAAAGGTCAACCGAATCCTCGCCGAAGAGCTGGGTGGTTTGCTATCCAGCAAGAAGAAGAGGAAGAGGCGCAAGGGCGTCGGCAACGTGGTTCGCGATTGTGCCAACTGTCACACGCGCAACACGCCCGAATGGCGCAGAGGGCCGAGTGGACAACGAGATCTATGCAACAGCTGTGGTCTACGGTGGGCGAAGCAGATGGGCCGAGTATCTCCTCGCAATTCAGTACGCAATGGAGACTCGCAAAGCAAAAAGTCGGCGTCTCCGGTGCACTCATCGCCATTACACAAGGAAATGCCGGCCAGCACCAACCCGTCAGATGCCCGAGCTCCTGCTGCTGCCATTTCTGCGCAAGAAATTCCTGCCTCTGCTTCCTCAACGGCCGCCGACATGCCTTCATCCGGGACGAATCAGCAACCTGCGAGCCGGAGCGGTGGCGGCGCCGCCATGGCTTCGATTCAGGAGGAGCGGGAAACGAGTCTCCCCTGATTTACGGTAGCTGTGCTGCAAACCTAGCACGGTTCTCTAGCGGGTTCCTCGCCAAAGTCTCTATTTGCCCTGTCTCATTCATCATGACGCACGGCTTTCTCTTCCTCTGATTTCTAAGCAACTATATTTTTTCTTTCTCAGCATATGATGTCATATACACGAGGCGTTATTTGATTGGCTTTTATCTTCTTCTTTTTTCCGCAGTTTGGCGCTGATGGACTCTTTACTTCGTGGTTATTCTCTAGGCGCAGTCTGGCACTGGGCGAACCGGCCAATTGTATCTACGCTGGTTACCTGGTCCCTTGAAAGGTCGGCATTATTATCTTCTATGAGACAATATGGTCTGGCCCTGTGCGAAAGGGCCTTGGCGTGTCGAATCTCCGCTTTAGACACGTAATGGCGCCATGATGCGCTGGATTCGCAAGAGATGGCGGTTTTTCTCTGCGTGTAGGTACTTATGAACGGCAAAGCTTTGTTGGTGGAGGAAATACACACGGATAATGGCAGAAGGCGCTTGGAAACTGATTTTGATTTCAATGTTTCAAAGAAGCGTCTCTTTTTATTTGGTTTCTGTGTCTCTTTATTTTTGTTATTTGCTTCTAGCTTCCTACTCACACGTGGGCTATTCTTGTACAAGTACGGATATCACGGTAACGAGTTCTGACGATTGCTTTGCCTACTCTGATTGAGTAACAACCACGCCCTTTCCTTTCTTGCACATTATCTGTTTTTCCACCTTTTTTATTTGATTTACAATTTTTGCAATAGTTAGCCGGACCTTACGAATACGATTGGAGGCGATGCACCTCTTTATACATAGCAATGAGAATATGATGTGCCATGTGCATTTTTGTTACTTTGAATGTGAATTTCATCAATGTATGGCGTTTTCGCAAAATAACCAGTCTAATGTAAGTCAAAGGCATTTCTAGTCTGCATACAGTTAAATGCGAGATGCGCGGAACCTGCTTCCGCCTATTACCCAAATACAACTCTGTTGCTCTTCTTACAGCTCATCTCTGGTGTGCACCGGCTCCTCAAACTTGCGGCTCTTCGTGTTCCGCCCCGGCTCCGCATCCAGCTGGCCATCCTCCTCCACATCAGCAGCAGCGTCCTTGACGCGCTTCGCCACCGCGGCAATCTCCTCATCGTACGTCGTCCACTCAGGTACCTGGCGGCGCGCGCGGTCGAGCTTGGGCTCCTTGGTCTCGGGGTTGTTGCACAGGTCGATGGTGCGCGCCTTGGCCTGGCTCGCATCGCTGCACCACGTCTCGCACCACAGCCACTCCTGCGGCAGGCTGTGGATGGGCAGCTGGAACTGCATGTGGTTGGGCAGGTCCTGATCCAGGTTCGCCAGGCTGTTGGGGTCTGCGGAGAGGGCCTGGTACTGCTGACGGAGGCGGTCGCCGGCGCCGATCGCGCGGAAGCGGCGCAGGTCGACGACGTACAGCGCGGAGATGTGGTACGGGCGGCCGCGGAGATAGTTGGCCCAGTATCCCTGCTTCCAGAAGCGGAAACCTTCCATCTCGGTGCGGGAGTCGCACATGGGCGTGAAGCCGTAGGGGGCTCCCTCGAGATCATGCTTGACCAAGTCCATCATGTCCGTCCTGACAATTTGGTCGGCATCGACAAAGATGACCTTGTCGACGGAAAGAGGGAAGAGAACATCGAGGAAGAGGATCTTGTATCCCCAGATTTCTCTTTGCTTTTCCTTTTGCTGACGCAGCCAGTGAGGCCACTTGTATGTGACCATCTCATACTTGAAGCCGTACTCTTTAGCGAGATGGGGGATGAATTCCTTGAATGACGGCGACAGGAACTGCTCGATGAACCAGAACTTGACAGTATGCTTGGTATGGCGCATGACCGACACCATCATAATGTTCAGCATGCGCTCGTATAGGTGACCACTGGCCACGGAGAAGATGTTGATCTCGGCGTGTTCCACATCAGAGACTGACTTTTTGCCAAGGGCATTGCCCAGGAAGCCCTCGGCCAGTTTGAAGCCCTTGGCGACCAAGCCAGCATCCGTACCCGCCTCCTCCTCAAGGACGTCAACTGCCTCCATTCCCGGCTTTCTTACGAGACGCGGGTACAAGGTTGTTCCTTGAAAATCGATCAGAGATAGCGATGTACCTTCGTCGCCCGGAACAGGGTTCCAACCCTGGGCACCAACGCTTTGAATCTCAAAAATGTCTGTGCTGCGCCCGGCTTTCAGGTGGATGTTGTAAATACCGGGGTTCGCCTTGAACTGGAAGAATCCAAGGTTGGCCATGACGATTGTGTCCGTCATATGCGGCTCTTCCTCAGTGCCCAAAACCAGCTGGGCACCGCGAGGCGGGCTAGATTTGCCTTCTCTCGAATGCCCCTGAATTAGAATATGTTCAAGCTCATAGGTAGCGTCGACACTGGACTTGATCGTGGAAAGCTTGATGTTGTCCAAGTCGTGTACCGACTCTTTCGCGGCAACCAGCCATGCCGGAGGGACATCCATGCCAAGGGTAAGGAGGGCTTCCGAGGGCAGCCCAGCGAAACTTGCTTGAGGGCCTTTAACCGAGCCGTCTGTATCGAATGATGGCTTGGATTCAAGAACATATCGGAAGAAGCGTTTGATGGGCAGTTCTTCGAGCTTCTCCCTAGGGTTAAGGAACAGCTTTAAGTACACGCCATCAAGTTCTGATAGCACCTTCAACAGTGGCGCCCATCGCTGAGCCTGCTCGCTGAGGGGGTTCAGCAACGCAACAAGATGTATGCTGGCAGTCTTCGGGTTGCCGACTTCAATAACAGTGTGTTTAGCATCCCACTTTTTGTAGAGAACGGACCTAACCGAGGATGATGACTCAAAGATGCCCTCTGGCAAGTCCGAGATGGTTGACAAAGCAGTGATGGAAGTTAGTTTAGCCGCGGAGATAGGTCCGGAAATCTTGTCGCCAAGGCCAAGGTCGTCGAGGGCGGAGTAAACAGGCATGATACGACTATTTTGTTCAAGACTGAGCAACAGCGAATAGTCGTCCTCCAGGAACTGAGAATCAGAGGAGATGGGTCCAACCATGCGACCGTTCAATATCACCATAGAGTTTCCAGGTTTGATGTTCGCATATGCAAGAAATCGCTCAAGGGCAATCGCATACTTGTCGCTTGTGGACGTGCTCTTGCTTCCCTGGATGGCTTTCTCGAGATCTTCGATAGTGTTGATGTCAAAAAGATTGGGGTGGTTCTTGAGGGCATAGTTCTCGGCGGATGCTTCAGCCGTGTTGGCTGGGTTATGAATGATGTCAAGCTGAACACCATGCTTGTTCTGTCTGAACTTGAAAGCTGACAGGACTAGTTCAAGCCCATGGGCAGTTGTCATGTCGGCGACGATTGTGAGAGTAGCCCAATTTTCTTTGGTCGATTTCGGATTGCACTCTTGCGTCGGGATGTCTCCGAAAAGATCCATATGGTCTTGATATAGTTTGCTGACGTCGAGGATGCGTAGCGGGCGGGCGTCATCCACAGAGAGATATTCATTGCGGCGGCTCAACGCATTTTCTAGGAAGATGCTGGGGACCCACGTTTCTTCGTCAATTACACCGTGGTAAACCCCCTTTTGCACAGTTTGAAGGTCTTCGGAAATCTGCATGCTCATGGTTTGTAGCCAGTTATCCGAACGCGGGGTTGCAACGCCATTGATGAAGAAATTGTCCGAAGCTTTGAGTCTGGATGACCACTGCATGGCCATTTTTGCGGGCAGATCATACGCTTCTGTCTTCAACACTTCGGCGTAGTCTTGCTTTTCGGCATCTTGGATCGGTGAGAGGTTGTTCATGACTTGAACAAAGCTCTCCTCGCTCAGCTCAGGGCTAGACTTCTCTCCCAGTCCTTCGATATAAACTTGAAGTCCTTCAAACCCATATGTTTCAAGTAGATGATAGGCTATTTTAGCATGCTTCGATGCTTCTGTGCCAGAGCTGATGGGAACAAAACCAAAGCGAACAGGAATACCTCGACCTGATAATGCCATAATCTGAGCCAGGATCGCCAAATCATCACTGCTTGAGAAATCGATCGCAGTAACAACATTGAAAATGTTTTTAGCGATAGGCGGTATCTGTCCTGGGAATGTACGTTGCAGGAGCTGGGGGTGTTAGTCATGTTATTAGCAATTGTGATAAACGTATGCGTACCGAACTAAGCTGGCGGGGATAATCTTCATAACGCGTATCAGATTCTAGGTTATTCAACCAACGAATGGCATGGCCATCCTCCGAGCGGTCAGTCCAATCATATCTGACAGCATCTTCGGCGTCTGACTTGGCTGCAGCGACAGTCTCATGCCCAAGGAGCGAGATTGCATCCTCTCCATCGAGGCCCAGGCTTCGGACAGCGTCGATTAGGTTTCGTTCGCGGCGTAGCATCTCCACGAGCGCAAAAGGCTCAATTTGGCGTTCGATCAGTTGCAACCCGTTCATCCACAACGCATTCGCCCCTCTTGGTACACGCTTCATACGAGCTTGCTCATATTCGTCTGAAAACTTCTCTGGCACCTTGTGTGCAGAGATGGAAGACGAAAACTTGGGAAAGTCTTGCATCAATTTAATGAGCGTCTCAAAAGGCTCAGTGCTGTCCTGGATGAAAGAAGCAGATTTCATCCCCAGAGATGCTAACTCTGAAGTCGAAAGCGGCCGAAGATCGGTCAAATCTTGTTCGTCGAAGATGGTGTCTGTATTCAAAGGCTTCTGGTCTTTGACATTGTCTTGAGCCTCTCGGTCATCAATAACGATGTAATCGGTTCGCTTGAGGGCTAGTTCGACGCCATAGCCACTAATCGGAAGCGCCTTGGCGTGAGCATTCTTATGGCGGCGGTATCGCACACGATAATTGAGCTTCCCAGCGTTGGCAGCTTTTGCAAGAAATTTGTGGAAATCGGCAAAGGTCGGTGAGGTCGGATCGGTATATAAAACGGCTTCTTTGCCTACGCCTAGCGATCGATCGAACGGAAGCGAGGTTGTCTTTCTGCATAGCTTGGTCAGCATCTGTGAACATCTGAATGGAGGTCCAAACCATACGAGTTAAAAAGCCCACCCTTCGCAGCAATATCCATTTTAGGTGTACAAAATTGCTTTCCATCCAAAAGAACCCAACTTTCGCACGAGTGATCTATTTCTCCAGAAGCAACGGCCGTATCATAGTACTGGTAGTGAGCTTCAACCCTTGGAGAGGATGCCCGCAGAGAAAGCCCGAGATTAAACGTCGACAGTGCCTCGGCGCTCTTAATATGGCCGTCCTTCTGCATGACATCAATAAATTCATTGTATAGCGCAGCTTCAGAGGACAGTTTGGAGAATGTTCCCTCTGCAATTCGGTCGAGGAGGGGAAAGTAGGCGGACGAGTTCTCGGCTGTGGCAGTTTCCCTGGCTAGTTGTTAGGTATTTACTGTCAAACGACGACGCACAACAAAGGGGCAGACAAACAGCAGCTCAAGAAGATACGGTCCGGTCGGAAATCTGGCTTGCATCCGAACATTCACTGACGGCGACGCAGATACGTGTAAGGCCGTCAGTGCTGCGACGAGCAAGCCGCTGCTAAACCCGGGCGTCATTGTGGCAACACCGCGATTTTCGCGATTGAGTCGCTTCTCTTTTTCGTATTAAAGTGCCTTCAGATCGGCTAGGCTCCTGGCTACGGAAGCGAATTGTCCAATACGGCCGGCGATTGCATTTAGTCCGTACATTCGTGTACTTCGTCGCGGAGCTGTTGCTCTTGACACCGTCGCTGGATAGCTCGCCAAAAGCGGTTTAGCGTCAAGGCGCTCTTCGTTGAACAAGCTGGCAGAACTCTTGGTGGGGGTTTGCTCAAGGGGCTGGGCGGTGTATCTCCTGGCCGGCGGAACATTGTTGCGGGGCAGTTCAGCCAGCAAGCCCACAATTGAAGATGGACACGAAGCTCAATTGCTGGTCCAAGGAGGCGCAACTGTATGCCAGCACACCAACTCTACATCACGCCTCGACGCCGACTGGTTGGTTAGCCTGCAATTGCAGTTATTCTCAGGCGAGCTGATCAACAACATCTTTTTTGTCGGAGTTTTGGCCGGCGTCATTTATTGTTGACTCGTGCACGAAGCTGCGGCTTCAACTCCCCCGCTACAATGTCGTCCTCCTCTCCTAACATGCTAACTAAGGTGCGCGACGACTTCATTTCCGCAATCTGGCCGTTACACACTGACAAATTCCTAGTTCGAGTCCAAGTCTTCGCGGGCGAAGGGTCTTGCGTTTCATCCCAAGAGGTAGGTACATTTCGCAAACGGTCGACTAATAACAAGGCTAATACGCCCAGACCCTGGATCCTCGTCTCCCTTCACTCGTCCACCATTCAACTTTGGGATTACCGGATGGGCACTCTGATTGATAGGTTCGAAGAGCACGATGGTCCGGTTCGTGGTATCGACTTCCACAAGACCCAGCCTCTCTTCGTGTCTGGCGGTGACGATTACAAAATCAAGGTGTGGTCTTACCAAACAAGGCGGTGCCTCTTCACCCTCAACGGTCACTTGGACTACGTTCGCACCGTTTTCTTTCACCATGAGCTTCCTTGGATTATCTCGTCCTCAGATGATCAGACCATTCGCATCTGGAACTGGCAGAACCGCTCGTTAAGTATGAAATGGCACTAGAAATGCGCCAGGGGCCAAGCTGACATGTTGAATAGTCTGCACCATGACGGGACACAACCATTACACCATGTGCGCGCAGTTCCACCCGAAAGAGGATCTCGTCGTATCCGCCTCGCTCGATCAAACCGTCCGCGTTTGGGACATCTCTGGTCTTCGAAAGAAACACTCCGCCCCCACTTCGATGAGCTTCGAGGATCAGGTCGCCCGATCCAACCAGAACCAGACCGACATGTTTGGCAACACGGATGCGGTCGTCAAGTTTGTGCTGGAGGGCCACGACCGCGGTGTCAACTGGGTTGCTTTCCATCCTCACATGCCACTGATTGTGTCTGCCGGTGACGACCGATTGGTGAAGCTGTGGCGCATGAGCGAGACTAAAGCCTGGGAGGTGGACACATGCCGAGGCCACTTCCAGAATGCCGAGGGCTGTCTTTTTCACCCGCATCAGGATTTGATTCTATCAACCGGTGGGGACAAGACGATTCGTGTCTGGGATCTCAACAAGAGAACCGCAGTTCAAACCTTCAAGCGAGAGAATGACAGGTTTTGGGTTATCGCCGCGCACCCTGAGATCAACCTATTTGCTGCTGGCCACGACAATGGTGTTATGGTCTTCAAGCTGGAGCGCGAGCGTCCTGCATCGGCTGTCCACCAAAACACGCTCTTTTTCCTCAGCAAAGAGAAGCTTGTTAAGTCGTACGACTTCCAGAAGAACATTGAAAGCCCTACTCTGCTTTCTCTGAAGAAACTGGGCAGCGCTTGGGTGGCGCCTCGCACTTTGTCATACAATCCCGCCGAGAGATCTGTTCTTGTCACAACTCCGGCCGATGACGGCTCTTACGAGCTTGTCAGCCTGCCGAAGGAGGGTAGCGGAAACATTGAGCCCACCGAATCGAAACGCGGCCCAGGAAATTCCGCAATTTTTGTGGCCAGAAACAGATTCGCTGTGCTGAACACTTCTGCTCAGACCATCGACATCAAGGATCTGTCCAACAACACGACCCGTTCTTTCAAGCCCCCGCCTGGCACTACCGATATTTACTTTGGCGGCACCGGAAACCTTCTCATCATTACCGCGACTGCTGTGCATCTCTACGATATTCAGCAGAAGAAGAGCACCGCCGAGCTTGCCGTCAACGGGGTCAAATACGTTGTTTGGTCCAATGACGGCCTCTACGCCGCGCTTCTGAGCAAGCACAATGTTACCATTGTTACCAAGACGCTTGAGCAAGTCAGCACTCTTCATGAGACGATCAGAATCAAGAGCGCGACCTGGGATGACGCTGGTGTTCTTCTCTATTCGACTCTGAACCACGTTAAGTACACGCTCCTCAACGGTGACAACGGAATTGTCAGGACACTGGACCAGACTGTTTACCTCGTCCGCGTCAAGGGCCGCAATGTCTACTGCCTCGACCGATCTGCCAAGCCGCGTATCCTGCAAATCGATCCCACTGAATACCGATTCAAGCTGGCACTCGTCAAGCGAAACTACGAGGAGATGCTTCACATCATTCGCACCTCCAGCCTCGTGGGACAGTCAATTATTTCTTACTTGCAGAAGAAGGGCTATCCTGATATCGCTCTTCAGTTTGTTCAGGATCCTACCACAAGATTCGATCTTGCCATCGAATGCGGCAACTTGGATGTCGCCGTCGAAATGGCCAAGGAGCTTGACAAGCCCAAGTTCTGGAACAGACTGAGCGTTGAGGCTCTGGCCCATGGCAACCACCAGATTGTGGAGATGTGCTACCAGAAGTTGAAGCAGTTCGATAAGCTTTCTTTCCTGTACCTGGCCACTGGTGACCACTCGAAACTTGCCCGTATGGCCAAGATCGCTGAGCACCGTGGTGATTTCACTTCCCGCTTCCACAACGCCCTGTATCTCGGCGAAGTTGAGGATCGCATTCAGATGTTCAAGGAAATTGACCTTTGTAAGTACAATCTCGTCTCTGCTGGTAGTCCACGCTAACATCCATTCTAGACCCTCTCGCGTATATGACTGCCAAGTCGCATGGTCTTGACGAGGAATGCCAGGCGATTCTGGAAGCAACTGGAGTCACAGAAGACCAGCTAACGATGCCTACTCTCGGCGAGCCCTTTGCTCCTCCCAAGCCAGTTGTGCCGACTTTCAAGCAAAACTGGCCTACCAAGGCAACGTCAGTATCGTTCTTTGAGAAGGCGCTTCTGGGACAGGTTGAGGGCCTTTCACTGGAAGACGAGCCAAGTGCTGCTACTGGATTCGATGACGCTATGGAAGACACTGGTGCTGCCTCTCGTGGAGCTGCTCTGGCTGATGACGATGACGAGGACGTCGCTGGCTGGGACATGGGCGATGAAGATATGCCCGAAGCTGACAGCGACTTCGTCAACGTAGATACTGCCGATGCTGGTGGTGCGGGCAGCAGTGAAGCTGATCTGTGGGCTCGCAACTCTCCGTTGGCCGTCGACCACATCGCCGGTGGCTCTTTCGAGACTGCCATGCAGCTCTTGAACCGCCAGGTTGGTGCCGTAAGCTTCGCTGCGCTCAAACCGCGCTTCTTGGAAGTCTACAAGGCTTCCAGGACGTACTTGCCCGCGTCGGCGGGTCTGCCCCCCCTCATCAACTATGTTCGCCGCACTGTTGATGAAAGCGACCTTCGCCAGGTTCTGCCCGTCGTTCCTCGTGATCTCGAATACCTTGCCGCAAATGAGTTGCAGCGGGGCTACGACTCTATGAAGGCGAACAAGCTTGAGGATGGCGCCAAGATCTTCAAGGGTATCCTGCACACTATCCTCATCAACGCTGTCTCGAGCGAGGGTGAGGTGGCTGAGGCCAAGAAACTCATCACCTCTGCTAGCGAATATGCGGTCGCCATGAGCATCGAGCTTGCCAGGCGACAATTAGGCTCTCCTGATGCCGTGGCAAGCGATTCTGAGAAGCTCAAGCGCAGCCTGGAGCTATCAGCCTACTTCACGATACCCAAGATTGAGGTCCCACACAGACAACTTGCACTGCTCAGTGCCATGCAACTGGCCAGCAGAAATAAGAACTACAATAGTGCACTGAGCTTCGCCAACCGCATTATTGCGAACGGCGGCGCCAGCAAGATTGTAGAGACGGTATGTGGAACATTCTGTACATGAGATGTTGGACTGATAACTAACAAATAACAGGCCAAGCGAGCCAAGGCTCAGTGTGAACGCAACCCCAACGACGCAGTTGATATTGAATTTGATCAATTCGCCGAGTTTGAGATTTGTGCCGCCAGCCACACGCCCATCTACAGCGGAACGTCATATGAGGAGTGCGCTTTTGACGGCTCCAAGTACCACTCCAAGTACAAAGGCACGGTGTGCAAGGTCTGTGAGGTTTGTGAGATTGGAAAGCATGGAAGTGGGCTGCGACTCTTTGCATAGATATATAGATGGTGGGATTGCTGGAGGACAAGCTTAAAGATAATTCGGTTACGACGAGCAGATGAGAAGCGTGGACCTAGGGCGAGCACTGGGGTACATGATATGTCCAAAAATTTCTATAGCCTAGCCTATATAGCCAAGGCGTTGAAAAAAGTTGTTTTAATTCAATATGAGAGACGAAGTCGTTACAGTGTGCATGTTTTCGGTTTGATGTAGTAGTACAGTGTGTGTTGAATGCTAGCGCTGATAGTCTCTGGCTTAAACTATAGTCTCTAGCTCTCTGGCGTATCCAAGAGCGTTTTCGATGACCATTTGGCTCATTTCCTTATTCTGCGCCGCGTCCTCGGTACCCTCGGCCGCCTCGTCGGGGAAGTAAATATGGCCGTCACGGACAATCCAGCCACGATGTTGTGCGAACTGGATGACCTCGCCTTCGGAGTCGAGGAACAGGAGGGATTTTGTCGAGCTTATGGGCAGGCTAGGGTATGCTCTCTCGCTGCTGCTCGCGATCTCGGAGCGGATCTGGTTTTTTAGAATCTGCGAAGGGAAGGGCTGCGTTAGCATGTTGCTGTCACGACGCAGGGGTCGCGAAAAGCATACCTCTGAGAAAACACTGTATTCGTCGCACGGGACCTCGCTGCTCTTCATGGCCTTCCAGACACGGTCATAGCTGCCCTCCATGAGCCATCTCTCCAACCGGATTGGGTAGCCCAGGTACCGGTCGCCCTCGACATCGCCAGCGGTGCCGCCGCCGTCTCTGTTGGCGAGGCTCTCGAGCTCGGAGTGGAATTCGGCGTAGCGGCCTTGCGTGAGGAGGAGGAGCAGGCTGAGGCCTGTGACCTTGTTGCGCTCGGGGAGGTTGGGCTGCAGTCGCGACGAGGGGAGCTCGTAGAAGGGCTGGAGCTGCTGGACATAGCGGGTGAAGGCCTCGGGGTTGCGAGCGCGAATGGCGAAGAGGGCGCCTTGCTCGTACGTCTCGCGCGCGACGGCGAGGAGCTCGGAGGAGAGGTCGGGCGTGGGGGTGAGCGCGTTGAGGCGGAGGAGGGCGAGCTTGGCCTTGGAGAGCAGCGAGTTCGCTTCCTCGTAACTCATCGAGGGCGAGTGCTTCAGCTGCCCGAGCACCTGGGTGAGAATTCGTTCAGCCATTGTTTGTGGCTTGTGTATGTGATCAATTCCAGAGCAGAAGCGAGTTCGTTAATCGTTGATGGAAGCGTGGCTGGTTGAGGGGGTCGCTCTCTGGTTGGGTATGATGTGGTTCGTCTGCTTAGCTACGTTCAGCCAGGCTGACAGTTGGTGACGCGAGACAGGTCGCATTATGTAAGCAGTGGATTTGGGCTACCCTACACACAGCGCCAGCAAATTTACCGGAGCTGGTTTGACGTTATTTTTAAGCATCTATTCCAGCTTTTAGTTTTGTCAGGTTGAAATATACAAGGTAGCTGTTGATAGTATTATTTGCGTATTTGGACTGCGCATTGTGACTGTCGTTATGCAGCATGCGTCCCTTATGAATCACACGGTAGTTACCTATTAGACCAGTCAGTTCCATCCGAGTTTCTGACTAGTCCGCGAGTGGAAATTTTGGGGTAAGCAATGAGAAGAAATATCGTACTACACGTGGAAGGGGTGCCATGCTATTCAATTGACCAATGAGCCACAGACAACCGGCTCCTGAATTGGCGAGACTCTGAAGTTACTATCGAAGCCACCAGGGCAGACAGCTCACGCATGCGATAACAGCGCCAATCATCCGTGACCGATAGACCCGCCCCACCGCTGTCAGGGTGCCGAGAGATCTGCGTGATTATGTATGTGATTTCCTGGGTGACACAAAGTGGCAGGCTGAATAAAAAGAGACAAAGAAAATCGGCGGGTACGAGACAACTCACGAAACGACTCCCTTACGACACAGCATTGCATAATTTTAACCAATTAGTGGAGATGGAACGCAATGTAATTGGACCATTTGCCAGATTGACAGCGCTACGAAGCTAAAGCTACGGCAGAGCTGCACCCCGCGATTCCGCCCCTCCATCCGAGTTCGTGACAAGAGCTGCAGCACTCGTCGCACAAATAATGCACAGAGACTCTCCAGAGGCAGCGAAGAAAATCCGGAAAACAATGGAGTGACAATTAATATCCTGTAAAATGTAATCCGCCTGTCAGAATCGGCAATTACATCCCGCCAATCTCGCCAGTGCGCGGTTGAGATTGTAGTCACTGTCAGCCGATACCGGATGCAGTACGTGAGTAACCGCTATGGTGCGGTGAAGGTTCCCACAATTTTGTTCCAGTTCCCGTCTTTACAAAAGCTCGCCGGAAGCTCTTCTGCCAAGGTCAAATCACACTTATCCGAATCACTCCAAAATCCAATTTCTTCAATCATCCAATTGAGCAACCGCACATCATGTCTAAAGGTCGTGTCTGCCTGTAAGTGCCTGGAAGCCCATCATCTCCTCTACCACAGACTGCTAACCAAGTGCAAACAGAGCCTACTCCGGAGGTAAGAATCGACTATTACCGCACGTTTTCTCACCGCCGCATGCCCACTGACACCTTTTCGCAGGTCTCGATACCTCGACCATCCTGAAATGGCTGATCAACGATGGATACACCGTTGTCGTATGTCAAACGCAAACCCGACATCGATACACAACATGCTAACCAATGCAGTGCTTCCTCGCCAACGTGGGCCAAGAGGAGGACTGGGAAGAGGTTGAGAAGAAGGTAAGGCGAGAACAGCTGCATTCGAGGACGTCCGCTAATTCAATTAGGCCCTGGCCCTCGGAGCCGAGAAGATGGTTATCCGTAACCTCCAGGCCGAATTCGTCAACGAGATCGTTTTCCGCGCCGTCCAGTGCAATGCCATCTACGTAAGTCAATGCATTCTCTGCTATGTATACGAAACAACTACTGACTTGCGACATAGGAGGACCGATACCTGCTCGGAACCAGTCTGGCCCGCCCCATCATTGCTCGCGAGTAAGGATAGCCAGCCTCATCAGCACAAGAAATACAGTCTCAACTAACTGGATACCTAATAGGCAAGTTCGTGTTGCCCAGGAGTTTAACTGTGACCTCCTCAGCCACGGTTGCACCGGCAAGGGTAACGACCAAGTCAGATTGTAAGCCTTCAGAGAATGCCCCGTTGAATGGCGAGATCATTAGCTAATCTCAATCTAGTGAGCTCGCATGGCTTGGTAAGTTTCATGTCCCGGTGCTCTTCGGAGCAGCCAGCCAAAATGACAGGCTTGGTATATATACCGCAGGAAGGATGTCAACTAACCATGAACAGCCCTGGCTCCTAACATGAAGATTATTGCCCCCTGGCGAATCCCCGAGTTCATCAACCAGTTCCAGGGCCGTAATGACCTTTTGGAGTACGCCCGTGTCAACAACATCCCGGTTTCGTCGACGCCGAAGGCACCCTGGAGGTTAGTCGATCGAGATGACGTCCACCGTCAAGTTGGGCAAGGCATCTGACTAACAACTGAATAGCATGGACGAGAACCTCGTTCACTGCAGCTACGAGGCTGGCATTCTCGAAGACCCCGACCACGAGCCCCCAAAGCATCTGTGGAAGATGACTGTCGACCCCGTCGATGCCCCTGACAAGCCGTACAACTTCTCAGTTCACTTTGAGAAGGGTATCCCCGTCAAGGTTGTCACCGAGGACAACAAGGAGGTTACCGAGGCCGTGGAGCTTTTCAAGCTGGTGAACAAGATTGGCCACGACAACGGTGTTGGCCGAATCGACATTGTGAGTGGAAAAAGGGAAGAAAACGATGCAAATAGTCTTGACTAACCGGTTGGCACAGGTCGAGAACCGTTTCATCGGCCTCAAGAGCCGTGGCTGCTACGACACCCCCGGTCTGACGATTCTTCGTCTTGCTCACATTGACATCGAGGGCCTGGTCATGGACAGCAGGGTGCGTGAGCTCCGTGACCAGTTCTGCACCCTTTCATGGAGCCGTCAGCTGTACAATGGCATGTACTTGTAAGTTTGAGATTTGAGAGGCGCTGGAAGCGTACAAGGGACAGTGGTTAACCAGCCTTTAGCTCGCCCGAGCGTGAGTTTGTCGAGAACTCGATTCTCAACTCGCAGGAGAATGTAAACGGTGTTGTCCGTATGATGGCCTACAGTAAGTCGATAACGGCAATAATGATTACTTTGTGCGCGCACTAACACACTGTACAGAGGGTAACGCGTACGTCGTCGGCCGAAGCAGCGAAACGAGCAACCTGTACAGCGAGGAAGACGCTTCGATGGACTCGCTCGATACCTTCTCGCCTATGGACACCTCTGGCTTCATTGCCATCCAGGCCATCCGCCTCAAGAAGTTTGGCGAGGCGAAGATTGCCCAGGGCACTCCTCTCACCAAGCCTTAAATGAGCGCATGTGAGACGAAGAAAGCAGTGCTACCTGCGCGAGTGAGCAGCCCGATGAACAGAAGGGATATTACAGGAGGCAACGAACAAGACCTCTTACAAAAAAAACAGGCGATGAAACAAGGTGTAAGGAGCATGGGATATGTGCAATAGTATGGGTAGCAGGTTTTCATTTTTCACTTTTTAACTTTTTCTATGTACTCAAATAATGGCGAAAACGTCATCGGATAAGATGGCGCGAAAAAGCCAAATTGTTTTTGTTCAATCCGTAATCTCGGTTACGGTACAGATATGGAAAACTGCATACCGTGAAAGCGTGGTGACAAAAGCAGAAGCAGAGCAGACAAGCCAGCCGGGTATCACTGGAGCCGAGTGCAACAAAGGCGAGGCAAAGGCATGTGGAGGACCCAACTGGGTGGATTCGAAGTAAGCAGGAACCGCAAAGTCAAAAAGGATCTAGCAAAAGGGGCATTGAGGGCGAAATTGAGATTTTTTTCCTTTGGTGATGACCGGTGTAAGCTGAAAGCCTCGCGTGGCGCCACGGGGGTCGCGGTAGGCGGACTCGGCGGCGAGCGAGGCATTCTCGGTCCACTAAAAGCAAGTGAGCAACGAGTTAACGGGTGCAGACATGGGAGATTTGGCAGAGTAAGACCGACTATATTAGCTATTTCTTCTTTAGTATGAATTAGCAATCAATGGACACTTACGGTGAGACACGAAACGGGCACGAGCGTCATATCAGTCGCTTGAAATAGCAACGGGTGCACGCTGTGTGTGCAGTATCGGTCAATGTGAGGCGCGGGAAAGACGCGCAAGAGAAGAATAAATGTGGAAATATTCTAGAAAGTATGGAGTTGGCGGCGGCAACAAACGGCCCAGACGAATCTGCGGCCCTCGTCGTCGTGTTTTCTCTATTATTTGTTTGTTTGTTCACTCGGATGAGAGAAGAGAGCAGATGATAACAAGCCGGCCGGCTGGGCATCCGGGTCGGCTCACGCGGGGACGCGGGTCAGCCTGCATACTGGTAGCAGCGTGGTGTGGGACTGACTTGTGGGAGGATGCATTTCTCATTTCCTGCGCATGCCATCACCGGGTCTAAAAGTGCGAAAAGGATATTTGGGGGGGGGGTTGTGGGTTGTGGGTTGATCTTGTCTGGTTGGCGCCAAGGCAGCTTTTCTCACATGTGGAACAGGAAAGACAGAAAGACGAGTTGCCACGAGCCGGGGTGTTCACCAGTCAGCCAAGTGCATTTATGAACTACGGGCAAGTCAATGCGACAGGGGAACAGATGGCGGAACACAAGCTGAGATGTGGGGGTTTGCTTAACTTTTTACCAACAAGCGACGAAATAAATAATAAATACCAATTGACGGGCCTTTGTAATCGACTGAAAGAATGCCCTCGGTCCAAACTTGCTTCGATGCAACGGTCGCGCGTCACAGTAGCCGGGAGTTACAGCGAGGCCTCGCAGACATACATGCAACTACTGAGTACACGCACACGCACACCTCGCAAGGATTTTGGCCCGCTCGCAGCCTCGCGCAGCCTTGTATCGCTGTATTATACACGCAGTCGAAACGACTATTACATGCACCGCCGCCATGATGACGACAAGCACGTCGTCGCACCAGGAGGTCGTCGGGCGAGTCCACCGACTGCCCAAACTGACTAGTGAGTATTTCGTTTCTTCTCACTGCCCTTCCCGAACATGGCATTATTCCGCGCCCAGGGTTCCCTGCAGCGGAAAAAAAAAAAAAAAAGGTCTCTTGGTGTTGGAGGCAGAGTCGTGAGGCGAACAACTTGGACAGTGTACAGGCACTGGCCCATGTACCATAATGCAGGTGCAAGTTGCATGAACAAAGAAGAAAAAGGTTCCGCTTATGCAGTCTGGAGACCGGGCAGGCCTTGCTCGATGCTATTAGCTGCACGGCATCAAGTATAGGCTGTCTGGGCTGGTTCGCACACCTTGTTTGCCACCTCCATACTCCATATTCAGGCTCGGATTGGCTCGACTCCAACTTGGGCAGACACCAGTCATTCATCAGTCAGTCAGACATTGCACTCACTCAGTCAAGTCAGCCAGTCAGTTGGGTCGTCAGCGGCCCCTAAAAATAGCCCAGATTGGGAAGATGGGATATGTGGCCGAGTCACCAGCGCCGCCACTTTTTTACCCATTTTGCCTTTTTTCCAGTCTCTATTTATTTTATTTTCTTATTTTCATTCAATACCTGGCTATTTGTTCGACTCAGACCGACGACAAGCAAGGGAAAAAAAGCGAAAGCAACAAAAGCTTCCCGCAGCCCACCAGCCATTACAAGTACCACCAACCAGCGCAAAAGACACCCACACGCATTCATCCCACTTGCTTCGCGGACAAACTCTCGAGATTTCCCAAAAAAAAAAAAAAAAAAAAAAAAAAAAAAAAAAAAAGAGGCAGAAAGATAAGGTAGAAAAGAAAACAATTACCAGTACAAGCCAACCGACATACGCATCCCTCTGCCACAAAGCCGACCGCTGTATAATTACAGTCATTTGCTACTGGTAGCTCCGCCCCTACGTGGAGCTGGCAATCCGGCCCCACGAACAAAGAGGCAGAAATCTGTCGCCGCGACACGCTTGTTCGGCCTGGTCTGGTCTTGGTCTGTAGCCTGAGACTGCTGCTGTCTGTTCCTACCTGCCTGCCTGTCTGTCTTTGTTGGAACTCGGGCTGTGCTGTCTGGTGTTTTCTGCGCCGCTACACTTGCGAGATAGCTTCCGCTGTCCCCTCTCCTCCCCCTTTCTTCACCAGGACAAAAGGAAAAAAAAAAAAAAGCTACGACGGAATCATATTCTCGGATACTTTTTGCAGCCGCCGCTGCCGCAGACATTCTTCCCTCCTCAAGGCAGCATTTCAAACCTCCGTCCAATGGTTCCTTGGCCGCTGTTGAACGTCTAACCCCCCCAACCGTTGCCTGACTCTGGCCTGCAGCCAAGCCGCCTCTGCCTCTGCCACCAAACAACGAGACTGACTAAAACTTGCGCCCGCCACCTTCCTTCAAGTTCCCTACCTGGATTAATACTTTGTTTCGCTCACTCACGCGTCTGCAACACATAGTTGACACAAATTTCACAACCACAGCCGCCGAAATGGCTCCCGAACTCGGTGCGACGTTTGTCCCCGGCGGCTTCGACGACTATTACATGCCAGAAGTCGTGGCGCCTTCGCCGCAGAGGTATGTTGCCCGCATCCAGCCTCGTTTCGCTCTCCAGACAGACCCAGCAGTTCGATTTCCGGCCCGACTGACACTGATGTTCTCTCGTCGCCTTGCAGAGTCAACCCTCAGGTGCCACAGAGTATGCAGGATGATCTTCAGCGAATGGAGCTAGAAGGTGGTGACGTCCCCTCGCGACGAGCCAGCGACGGCACACAGCACCAGGGCAGCGAACCTTCCACATACTCCCAGCCCGCCTACGCCCACTCCACGACACATGACAACACCTCCAGCGAAGCCGCCCAGCAGTACGCCAGCGCCTACCGCAACCAAGACACCATCGCCGACCGTCTCGACGCCGTCTCGCTTGAAGGCGGCCCTTCCTTCTCCCCGTTCCCCAAGGTCGTCGGCGACAGCATCCCCCCCAACGACGATGCCAAGGAGGACATACTTTGGAGTTCGCGCAAGCATGTCCTTCACTCCCACAACGTGGCCATGCAGGTCAGCTGGGCCAGGGACGTATTGAACTGGGTCGAAATCGCCGTTGATGCTGCTGCCCGCGAGAATGCCGGCAAACCCCGGCCCTCTACCCCGCGCACCGAACACGAGCTCCGCGTAGACGCCATCAACGTTGTCGACTACTTGGCTGACCAAGAGCATCCCGACGCCCTCTACATGCGCTCCAAATGGCTCGAGTTTGGCAAGTTTGGAAACAGAATGGACAAGCGGGAAGCCTACAACGGCTACACTCGCGCCGCCGCGCTTGGTCACGCCCGCTCCGAATACCGCATAGGCATGCTCTACGAGCAGTCCAACGACATCTCCAAGGCCAAGGAGCACTACCACAAGGGCATGAACTTGAAGGACTCCGCCGCTCTCTACAGAATGGGCATGATGAGTCTGCTCGGCCAGCATGGCGAGGCCAAGGACTACCCCGGTGCGCTGGAGCGCATCCGCGCCGCCGCCGAGAGTTCCGACGAGGATGCACCCCAGGGCGCCTACGTTTTTGGCATGCTGATTGGCCGCGACCTCCCCGACATTGCCCTTCCCGAAGGCCTCCTGCCATCCAACATGGAAACTGCCAGAATGTACGTCGAGAAGGCTGCCTACCAGGGCTTCGCCAAAGCGCAGCTGAAGATGGGCCAAGCATATGAGCTCTGCCAGCTCGGCTGCGAGTTCAAGCCCGCTTATTCACTGCACTACTACGGTCTCGCGGCCAAGCAGGGCATCCCAGAAGCGGCGCTCGGTGTCAGCCGCTGGTTCCTCTTTGGCTACGAAGGCGCTTTCAAGAAGAACGAGGAGCTCGCCTACAAATATGCGCAGGAAGCCGCTGCGGCCAAGCTCCCTACCGGAGAGTTTGCCATGGGCTACTACCACGAGATTGGTATCCACGTCAACAAGAGCATTAAGGAGGCCAAAAAGTGGTATGAGCTGGCGGCCGAGCACGGGAACACCGATGCCATTGGCAGACTCGAGTCCCTCAACCAGGACAAGAGCCTGTCCAAGCAGGATCACGAGACCACGACCCTTACCAGAATCAAGTCTCAACACGGCTCGCAGCGCGGCAAGCGACCCGAACGCTTTGCCCAAGCGCGGCAGGAGCATCTCCCACCTCTGAGCGAGAACGATGTACCAGCAGGCAGGAGGTCCACCCGCGTTTCTCCCATGCCCTCACCGGCCGTCAAGCCCACCATCGTCTCGGAGCACGTCGGTTTCCCCGATCCATCTCGAGCCTCACTGAACAACCTCGATAGCCAGGCTGCTGCTTTCAACATCAACCTGGATGACCCCTCGCACCCCGTGCGATCCCAGTCTGCCGCGCCGTACCCTATGGACGAGCGGCCCGCTCCGCTCAGCCTGAACCGTCCCAAGTCTACGGCGCCATACCCCGAGGATGAACCCCCTGCCAATTTTGGTCAACAGCCCTATGGCCTAGGCCCCCAAGCAGACAAGACAATGAGCGCGTTTGGTATCTGCACGCCAAGTGGCGGCGTAGTACCCCCTCACGGAAATGACCAAGCATACCCTACCGGCAGTGCTGGTCGCCCGAAGCCCCTACCGACACCACGGGACTCATATGGCGCCCCAGGCGGCTATCGACAGTCGACCGGCCCCAGCGCTGGATTCGCTGCTGACATGGGCCACCAGCGACCTTCCACAACGCAACCCTACCCCCACGACTCGTCTCCGCCCAACAAGCTACACAAGCCGCCTCGACAGTCGTACGGCGGCATCCCACCGGCTGTATCCCAGCCTGCACAGGAGTACAGCGTGCGCACCAGCTCAAGGCCCCTGCCTGAGGGCCCGCCTCCGCCCCAGCACATGAGCCAGCAGGGCTATTCTGGCCGTGTACCGCTAGCTGCCGTCGGCAGCAGCGGTCGCCCAGACCGGTACGGCTCCGTGCCGCCGCAGGACCCGAGAACCTCCCGAGCCTCTGCTGGCTATGGCACTCCCGAGTCGTCAAACTCATCGCGCTTCGGACCCAGCTCCGTCCCGCCTCCCGCGCAAAGCAGAATCAGCACAGCACCGCCGGCCGGGTCACGACCGCCGCCGCCAAAGGTCGAGAAGCCCCCGGCGCCGGCACCGGCCAAGCCCAGCAAGGGCCCGGCGACCTTTGAAGACATGGGCATTCCCCAGGGTAAAAATGAAGGCGATTGTGTAAGTTCTTCTGGAATTGCATCAAGATGAAAAAAACCTCTAACTTGTCCGCAGGTCGTCATGTAATGGTAGGATATATAGACATTGGATGGATTTGAAGGGTGGACCTCGGAGTCGCTGCATAAAAAGAACAAATTCACTCGAGCATATTTCATGGGCAAGGATTCAGACATTTAGGGCAAGCGCGTTAGTCTTTGCTATTTTCGTTTACATTTCGGAAGCGTGATTGGGTATCAAAAAAACGTCTGGATATCTTCTCTCACATATTGGTTTCTTATTACTCATTTCCACCGCTTTATTCTTGTTCTAGATTCGCTTTCGAAGGACCAGCAGTTTTATATTCACTCGCATCTTTCCGCCGAAGATACTACTACCTGCATCCATGTCATAAAGAATATAAAAATGGAATTCATGTAATAAAAACACAATCCAATAAAACCATTGCGGAGAACATATAATTACTGAAACTACTCCCAATGCCGTAACTTGCCGAGTCACATACACTATACTTACCCACCGCGCCGATTTCGCAGGCGCCCTCTTGCCGAGCCAACTACTTACGGAGTAACTAACTAGTTAGTGCGGCGCGCATCCTGTTCCCACTCGAATCACACACATCCCATCGCAAGAGCCAAAGCACCATTGCCCGCCATAGCCACATCACCTACACACTACATTCACTACCTCAGTTTAGTACGGTGCGGGCACGTATTCAAGCCCGCCAAGTGAAAAAGTGCCTGCAGCGTATAAGATAAAAGATACAAAAATAAATTAATTAAATGTCTATCCATGCAGCGTTGAATTATAATTGAGCGCAAGTAACCGGCAAATACGCGAACCTATCCATCCATGCCGTCCCATCCGTCACAGAAACTGCAGAGAATTTTCCAATCCTCTCTTTCTTCTCCATCCATCTTTTAAAAAAAAAAACAAAAACAGATCAGCAACTCTCCCTCCAATGCGCTCGCTCGTCTGGCTATCTAGTTTACATTTCCCTTTCCGCGCCCCCCCAAGGCTTATAAATCGACCACGCAAACCCGGAACCAAAAATCGCGGCCATCCATCTCCGGCGCTAAAGCAGATACCACCCAGCGACCCAAGGAACCACCAGCAAGGGCGTGCCTGGCCATTCTTCTCTTTCATACTCCACAACCACTCTCCACCTTTTGCATCATTCGGCTGCATGTAAACTGGACGTGAGTCAAAGCCAATTGCCCTCGAAGGTGACGATTAATCCTTTATATTAATGCAAAAAGCCCCCATATCTAAGCAGTACACCCGCGTGACGCACACACACGCCGGGTACCACTGCTCTCTTTGCGAACATCGACCGCTTTACCGGCCCCGAGCCCCAAGCCACAACGGAGTCCAGCCCCGGCCCCGTCACCGGCACCAATCGACCTTAGCCTCTCAAATCCCTACATTCCAATGCGTTCCCCAATTGAGCCAAAGCATCTTCTATAAAACCATTTTGCAAATACATCTCGCTTCCCCCGGGTCATCGCTGCCCAGCATGATATCCTCGTCAACCAGCGACCACATCGACCTGGAAAAAGCCTACGCTCCGTCACCGGACCCCGCCGCCACAACCAACACGGCATGTGACGCCGAAAAGGACTGCGAGGGCTGGGCCGCCGGCCAAGATTCTCTCGCTCCCGCATGCTCGCGGAAAAGTTCCCGTCATCACCCAGCAGGCGGCGACGAACCCGAGCCCGGCAGCACCCCCGACGACGACGGGAGTGACGACGCCGCGCCGGGGATAGCCAACAGGGTCCTAAGCCGAATAACATCGAAATCCAGCACCGATCCTGGTCCGCCGCCGGACGGTGGCTGGCTCGCCTGGACACAGTGTAAGTCCCTACCACCACCCAACGGATGCCCCCAAAGTACTGACCTACCACTCAGGCGCTGCAGCACATCTCGTCATCTTCACCACCTGGTAAGTTCCCCCTTCTCCAAATCTCCGTTCACCGTCACCCTCACTAACTCCCCCAGGGGCTGGGTCAACTCCTTCGGCACCTTCCAGTCCTACTACCACGAGCTGCTCGGCCGCTCCCCCAGCGCCATATCCTGGATCGGCTCCCTCAACGTCTTCCTCCTCTTCTTCGTCGGCACCTTCACGGGCCGCCTCACTGACGCCGGCTACTTCCGCGCCGTCTTCCTCACCGGCAGCATCCTGTTGACGGTCGGCATCTTCACCATCGCCCAGTGCACCGAGTACTGGCAGTTCATCCTCGCCCAGGGCATATGCGTCGGCCTCGCCCACGGCTGCCTCTTCTGCCCGACCCTCGCCGTCCTCTCTACCTACTTCCACCGCAACCGCGCCATCGCCGTCGGGATAGCCGCGTGCGGTAGTGCTACGGGAGGACTCGTCTTCCCCAGCATGGTGAGACAACTTCTCCCCAGTGTTGGGTTCCCCTGGACGGTCCGCGCCATCGGCTTCGTCCAGGTCGCAGTTATCATCGTCGCCAACCTCACCGTCCGTACTCGGATCCGGCCCCGCAAGGCTGGCCCCATTGTTGAGTGGCGGGCTTTTAAGGAGCTCGAGTACGCATTCTACGCTGCAGGCGCATTCTTTGTAAGTTTGGCAATCGCATAAATATATCAGCGTCCAGCCATGCTAACATCATTAGAACTTCTGGGGCGTCTATTTTGCCTTTTTCTACATTTCCGCCTACTCCCGCGACGCCCTACGCCCACCGCTCTCCTATTCCGACTCCCTCAACCTGCTCCTCATCCTCAATGGAGTCGGCGTCGCGGGCCGCCTCGCTCCCAACTACATCGCTGACCGCGTCGGCGCCGTCAACGTCTTCATCCCCACCTCTGCCGTCGCCTCCCTCCTCGTCTTCTGCTTTCTCGCCATCGACGGCCCCGGCGGCCTGTATGCTTGGGTCGTCATCTACGGAATCGTCGGCTCCGGCATCCAGAGCCTCTTCCCCGCTGCTTTGTCTTTCCTCACCACCGACATGCGAAAGCTCGGTGTCCGCATGGGCATGGTCTTCACTATCGTCAGCTTCGCCGTCCTCACTGGCCCGCCCATTGCTGGCGCCATTATTGATAGTCCTGGTGGGTGGACTGGCGCCAAGGTCTTTGCCGGTACCTCTATTGCCGTGGGCTGTTGCTTTCTGATAGCGGCCAAGATGGCTAGAATGCGTACCAAGGGGCTTGGATGGACGAGTAAAATATAAAGGCATAGATACTATAAGCACTCGGGGGCATATATAAATAGAATTCTGCTTTGCATAAAAGCGTGCTGAGAGACATTGCACCATGTCGTTTTCACAAGCTTGACGACCCAGCGTAATGCAAACTCAACCTTGGACCTCGTATGAATGTAATCACGTTCAAACGATATGAATCAATCCACCATTTGAATATCTTGTATTTAACTGATGGTGAACATTTAATTGGATTAGACCTTAAGTGCCCAGTCAGAATTGAAATACCCGAGCAGATTTAAGAATGAGTCACTCCCTCCGAACATTACAAAGCATCCCTCATAAATTAGTTACAATACCACCCCTCCAAGAAATCAAGGCCAAATAACAGCAACATTATCTTCTAGCAATTCGTCAACATGAATCGTAAATAACCCCCACGGGCTTATTACTCGAAAGAAGACCAAACGTAGTCATCATCAAGCTTCTTTGCACCACTTGGTGTCCACTGCCAAATGCCCCTGCGCGATGCTCGGTTGAACACCTCTCTCTTGGCACGGCGAGGGACAGCGCTGCTGCGGCAGTTAGATGCCTCGCAGCTGTTATCGCTCCAACCAATCTGGAAGTCGTCGCCCCACCAAGCGCGTAGCTCAAGTCCAACACGAACGGTGATGAGCACCGAAGTGATATCATTATAACCATCAAGTTGGACCGGAGTAAGAGGACATGGCCCTTGAGGAAACTGGGGACAGGCTGGAATCCGCTTAATCTCAGACAAGGGGAGTGCTGTCTCAGTGTGAAGAGTCTCGTTGTAAGTGTAGGCTGAGATTTCGAATTCGCACCACTGCTCGACACCCTCGGCGGCGCAGCCGAGATTGGCGCTGTATAAGTTGAAGCGGAAGCATGGAGAAACCTCGTTGGGACCGACGCTGATCTCTGCTGTGTCACCAGCACCGTCAAAAGGCACGCCGGGGACTAGAGCAGGGGGCAAGAACTCCACAAGCTGGGCTCCGGAAGATGCAAGGTAGGCGTTTGAAGGCGGAGAAGACGGAGGTGCAACGAGGAAACCCTCTGAAAACCAAAGGTCGCTAGCTGGGTTGAGAAGCGGACCGGGAAGAATATTGTCAAACTACACTTGTCAGTATGGTCTTATGGAGGAGGAGAAGCTACTTACATTCATAGTTGTATTGCCAACCTTGTCCCCAACGGGGCAGACGGTGGGCAAGGGCTGCACAGGTGTGATCGTTGACATATTGGCCGTCGTGATTGGAATGGTAACGGTGGGAGGTGCAGGAGTGACAATCGGAGTAACCAGCTGTGATGTGAGACTAGAAATCAAGGAAGTGTTTTCAGTCAAGGCTGGTGGTGTAAAAGGAGTGCTTGGCGTGCTGGGCGTGCTGGGAGTGCTGGGCGTGCTGGGAGTGCTGGGCGTGCTGGGAGTGCTGGGAGTGCTGGGAGTGCTGGGAGAGCTTGAAGGGGCTGGAGTATTGGGCGTGATTGGAATAGTCGAGTTGGACCAAGGTGAAATCCCGCCCGTGCTAAAAGACATTAACCATCTAAGTGCAAACACAATCGAGGAGGGGGCTAGTATCACATACCTCTGGCGTCTTAGAAGTCGTCTACCCAGACCAGGTGCTTTTGGTATCGTGAGAGTAACCATTGTCGTCAAAGGAAACTTGATCACCCGAGTCGTGGTTGGCTCTGGGATGACGTTGGTCCAGGTGCTAGTCTCAAGTGTTGTCACCGTCTCAGGAGTTGCAGGCAAGACTGGGGTTGGCAAAGGTCCCGTGGGCCCTGGAACCGGGGTCACTGGAATGGGGGTAAGTGGGAGAGAGCCATATAGGATTGACGAAGCCCAGTCTCCCTCGGATGTACCATACGGGATAGGAGTGGCACCATGGGTCGGCTGCTCGACTGGAGTCCCATAAGAAGTGACTGGGAAAACAGAGTCAAGACTGTATGCAGGTGGCTCATCATTGGTCGGGATAGAGGACGACTGAGTGAGAGTGGGCGCTGGTACAAATGAGGGAAATGAACCAATGCCTGAGACGAGAGAGGCGACACTGGTAGGGTTTTGGCTGACTGGACCATTGACCGGTCCATAGGCAGGTAGGCCTGCTGCAGTGGTCAACACCGGTGCAGTTGGAAGTGGCAAGTTCGCGGTGACAGCGGCTGGCAGCGAGGCTGGGATACCGGCAACAATCGAGTCTGTCGGAGCTGTGATGGTCTGAACGATGGGAGAGACAGTACCATCGGCCCCAATAACCGTCCAAGTGATGATAGAAACAACACTGTTGCTTGTGACAGCTGGCTGACTGGCGAGGTTTGTCATAGAAGGAGGCATGACAAATGATGGTGGTGCAACTGTGGACGTTGCCACAGTGGGTGCTTCAGTAGGTGCGATGACAGTGATCTCCGTGACAGTTGGTAGCGAGTCAGAGCCCAAAGTAGTGATGGTAGTGCAAGTTGGAGTACCCATAACGGAAGTAATAGGTCCCTGACTTTGAGCACTGGAAGCACTGTTGGCAGGAGGCGCTGAAATCACACGGCCCGAAGGAATTGCCGCCGTAGGAACTGGCCCGAGACCCGACATGATCGAAGTTGGGGGAACTGGGATAATCCAAGTCGTGTCAATGACAGATGGAGACCCATCTGCGCCAATCGCAGTGAAACTGGTGTGGACAGGCAACCCTGTGGTAACTTGGTTTTCATATGACGGCACCGGGACACCTGGTGCAGTCGCCTCGGCTGGGGCAGGAGGGAGTACAGTGCCCAAGACACGGGAAGCTTCTCCGAGAGTAGTCTCAGCGGGGGCAGAGGTGACAAAGATAGACTCCACGATTGTGGTCCGGCCATCAGGGCCGAGGACAGTGTGCGTGACGCAGCTTGTAGTGCCAGTTGTTGACGACGAAGCATCAGACCTGACAGCAGTGCCTTCGACACCCGAGACAATAGCACTAGTGCTGGTAGGGAGGGCTTTTCCAGTCGGGATAATGGTGAATGTGATAGTGTGGGTCGAGAAAACAGTGACTTTGGACCGTGTGATGGAGGAATACTCCAACGACGTGATGTCAGAAGTGGGATTGCCAGACTCCCAAGTGCTCGAGAAACCAGTGGTTGGTTCTTGTGTAGTAGCAGCATTAACAGTCTCATCCGTCTTGGCGTGAGATTGAACAGGTGACACAATGATTGTGGTTGTTTCAACGCTTGCTGCCGATGGAACTGACACAGTTGATCCTTGAACACCAGTGCTCAGGGTAACGAAGATAGTCTTGGTCGACTCAGCCTTGCAAGCGTCAGGCGCAGAGGTAGTAAGGGTAGCGGACAGAGCAGACAGGGAAGAGGCAGAGTAGTTGTCACTAGAATATGGTTAGCTGGGCCATCGTTTCGAAGACGAGAGCAGCTCACGAGTACTCAGGAGAACCGAGAGCCAGGTTGGCAAACAACCAGCAGCCCAGCGGGCCGTTGACGGCTGGAAGAAGCATCAAGAATGACCAGTTGGTAATGACGAGGCCAGTTATGGTAATATGGGTGGTATTGCTGGGCTCAGATGTTAGAATTGAATTCAAACAGATGCAGATAAGAACGTACAAGAAACCGAGGGAGCAGTCCCAAAATGTAAACCTAAAGAGCGCAGAAAAGAACGAGCGGTAAGGTGCTGAACGAAAGTAGGTAGTTGGAACAGGATGAAAGGTCGATTGAAAAGGAAGAATTTTCTGTTTGCATGGCCATTATATAAGACGAAGAGGAAAGGCAGGGGCCAGCGGAGAGTTCTTGGCTGCCAGCTGCCACCAGCTGCCGCCAGCTGGCGATGACATGGTTTGCTTGCAGCCGTTTGGAGACAGCTTGTCAATTTCGAAGTCACGAATACATCTAGTTTGAGATATTTAAAATTGGTATAAAGCTCATTGAACGCAGAAAATTGCAATACTAAATCCAGCGCATTAAGTTTTGTGTAGACCAATCTCCAGAGTGGCTATGGGTGAAGAAGAGCTCAAAGCCAAGTCTTTGGACGAACCGGTACAAGCCAGGTACTTAAAGAGAGGCAGTGTGTTCCAATCCGTTTGCTCGGCTCGGCTCTCGGCATTGCCTGTTTGCCGTTGATAATCTTCTGTGTAATGAGCCCGGCCCGGATATTGCCTTGAATACGTTCAATCATTTCGCCATTTGACATTACTCCAATCTCGCTTCACAAACGCCAATATCCAAAGTTGAAGTTGCTTTTCTAAACAATCGAGTCCGAGTAAGGAGGAGGCGCAGCTGGATCTGCGGATGCCTCGAGGTCGCGCTGTCGCGCTTCGTGCTCCATGCGCGCCGTCCACAGCGCAGCCCCGGTCGAGGACGTGAGCAGGAAGAAGAACGACAGAATGGGGATGAGCTCGAGAATCATGGCGACGGATCCGAACCAGACATTCTCCCACGACAGGCGCTGCAGCTCCTTCTTCTGCTCCGCCTTGGACAGGCCGCGAAGCTGGAACCACCGGTAATGCGCAAGCTTGCCAAGACGCGTGCCGGTAATCATGATGAATGCCGGCGTGCCGACGTAGGGAATAAGATTCAGAGGCAGGAACACGATAAGCTCTACAATCTGAATTATACTCCACGGGGTGTAAATGGCAGGGCTGGTAGGCTTGCCCAGCATTCTCACGGCGTTCGGGGCGTCGGGAAACAGAACACGGTGCGGAGCGACCAGGTCTGACAGCTGGTTCTGAATCAAAGTAGCCTGTCACATGTTAGAAATAATTTATCTTTTTGTGAAATTTCGCGAATTATTTTGGTTACGTACGTCAAAGACATCGACGCGGCACTCGTCCACGAAGAAGCCCTCAAACAGGCCCTGGATAATCACCAGTCCCTCACCAAGCACCAGAACGACAGCGTTGACCCAAGCGCCCCAGCCGTGGAAAATTGCCAGAAATGCAAACTGCGGTAGGAACGCAAAGGCGAACAGCAAAAAATACACGACGAGGGAGATGAGCGAAAGAGGCAGCAGGCGGCCGAGGAAGAGCGGCCAGAACTCTCGGGTTCGGCTAAAGTACCAGATGCCGCGCAGCGGGTACGAGGCTGCGGTGCCCGCCCGCCGCGCGTAGGAGACTGGTCGGGATGCTATTAACGGCTCCATGGCGGCGTAGCGATGAAGACGGTCGCGATTGTCGTGCGTGTCGAGAGCTGAGAGTGAGATTGGGTTGGAATGCGAGGGACGAGGCACGAAGAAAGCATGTGGCCGGCGTACGTCATTTGTACGGCTCCACCAGGCGGCATGCCTGAACAGCACCGTTCCCGGCTGGTCACAGAAGCAGAGCGGTGCAGTGTGCTGTGACCTGCTCAGATGTAGTGCAAAAACACAATTATTACCTGTGTTCGGCTATTGGTTAAAGAGGTACAATTATTTAGCTTGTCCTCTGCATATGATCGTTATTTGGCTTAAGAATCCTGTCGATCTACTATTGAGCGATTGATCTCTGTACTCCAGCTAGCTTTGTTAGCGGTTCACGGCACTTGACGCCACACCTGCGCGGGTGCCGTGCATTCAGCTCGCGGCGTCATAAAGGCCACCCTTCACTCATCAGAAAATATCAATCGTTTTTTATCGAATACAAGTATATTATTCACACCAATGGCTACACTATCTGAGTATATGCGCGTCCTCTGCCAGTGTGGCACGGTAGACTTTAGAGCGTCACGGCCCGAGCCTCTCGACGTTTACTTTTGCCACTGCCTGGAGTGTCGCAAGCAATCTTCCTCTGCATTTGGGATTTCGGCAATCTTTCCTACCGAGGGAACGTGGCCACCACCGCCGGATATCATGTCGCATCTCAAAATGTGGACGCGGCCGTCTAAATCTGGCGGTACGATGCAGTGCTACTTCTGCAACACATGCGGCTCGCGAATCGCTCACGTCGTGGCCTTCCCAGACGGCTCTCTTAAACCCACAGTATCCATCAAAGGAGGAGTAGTTGAGGGGCTCAACGTCAAGGATGCAAGGCATATCTGGACTAAAACAGCGATTGTTGATGTACCAGAGGGTAGCCATAGGGCTTCTCCCGAGCCATAGCTGCATAATACAGACCGAGTTTTCACGGTTACACATTGTGGGATCAATTGAATGGAATGCGAGCTTTAGTTATGCATATTATTTCTCTATTTTCGTTCTTTCAGGAGCCATCATTTATACCGCAATAGCCTGCTGGAAAGCCTTGCTCTCGTTGCCCTGGCTAACCTTGGCCAGGGGAATGAGGTGGGTGTCGGTTGAGGACTGGCCCTGCAAGTGACGAATATAAGCCCGAGCGACTCGGAGCCACTGGGCCTTCTCTGCGCGGGAGGCACCTTGTCCCTCCCAGACCCAGATAGCCTTGCCACTGTCCAGAAGGAAGACATCGTTGCTGTCCAGGTCGCGCTCAGAGACGCTGCCATCCTTGACCAGCTCGAACGAAAGCTTTCCAGAAGCATCGCTAAGCTTGAAGAGCTTCTTCGATCGGCCAGTTGCGTCCGACGCTTTGTTGCCAGAGGCAATGGGACGACCCTGCTTGAAGCCATCAAAGGGCGTAGAAGCGTCACCGCCGAGCAAATCAATCACACGGCGCGATCGAGACTCGGCCTGCGCCACAACCTCGACATCGACGTGCTTGGCCAGGGTCATGTCGTGCACAACCTGAGCTGCCTTTGCCTTTTCCATGGGGCTGCAGTTCTTGCCCTGCCACACCCAGATCTTGTCGCCCTTGTCGAGGACGAAGACGTCGCCGTCGTCGAGGCTGCGCCAGGTCGGGTCAACCTCGTGGACAACGACACCGTTAGAAGTCTTGGAGCCAGGGTTGGTGAAGACGCGCAGCAGTGTGGTGACGTCCTCCTTGGGGGCCTCCTCGACGTGTCTAAAGCCGGAACGGACTCCACCAGAGCGGATGGAAATGCGCGGGAACAAGGCGAGGAAGTCGTCGGACGGGGCTGACTGGACCTCGCGGTGCTGCGAAGCGGCGCCGTGCAGAAATTCGTCCAATTCGACAGTCTTGTAAGCGGCGGTGCCGGCCTCGTCCTGTGTTGTGTGACTACCCAGCCAGAAGAAGATGTCGTGGCCAAGCTTCTCGGTGCCGTCCTTGCTGCCGACCTTGAAGGAGTGCAGGACAATGAAGCTGTCGCCGTCATAGAACTGTCCGTACTTCTCCTTGGGCCACGGGACGACCTGGAAACTCTCTATGCGCCAGATGAATAGCCCGGGGCCGTTGCCGACAACTTTCCAAGCGGGCTCCTCGGCAGCGGATTTGTACTTGACCTGGTGATCGATATCGGTACCGATCAGCTCGACATTGCTGTCTTTGATGTCGTATTCTTTGAGATGAACTAGACCCTCGTTCGGCGGCATGGTTATAGATGTGAAATATGGATGATTTAGGTTAAAATCTGAAGGATGAAGGAGGGTGCTTGGAGGGAACAATGTTTGAGCTGCGCAACCAAGTACCTAGGGGTTGGAGGGGTTGGCCGAAGCTAGTGCGGGGCTCAGAGGTTGGAGTTCGGGAAGCCGCCCCACCACGGGTGTTGATCGAGGCGTTTGCATGTAACAATTATTGATTCTAGGTTCGAGTAAAAATATACGGAAGTTCAAGCAGGGATTCAACTGTTTATTGGCATTGTTGGCTTATCTGCCTAGGTTGTTGACGACGCTCCCAACCATGACTGCAATTTCCCTGTCCCAGTTGGTGTCCGCCCTGGTCTTGGTCTTTGGCCCAACGAAAGCCCCAGGAAGCTGAGAGCCCTTGCCTACGGCCTGTCGGATAGCTTCGCCGACGTTGTTCTTGTTGGATTTTAGAGTTCTTGCGACAACACCGCCGCGGGTGACGATATCTTGTACACGGGTAGAGAGACTGCCCGCCATTGTTCGCCAGAAATATGATGCCAGAGACCCCGTTTCGAGGTGTGTGAGTAGAGGCTGCAGAAAGTTGGGCAAATGTGACAGGTGGGAGGGAGGCAGCAGCGGGTGTGCCGATGGTTTAATGCCTTCGAGAATGAGCTCCAATGCGACAATCGTCTGGCAACGGACCGTGACTTCGGCAAGGGCCTTGTCCAAGGTGGCAAGCTGGCCGAGTGAACGAGCCAATGTAGTGATGCTCGTTTGCAAAGATGATCGTATGTAGGTCTCGAGGGCTTGGACGAGAAGCCGAGGCGTCCACTTCTCCGGCTTCATGCCCAAGGTAGGCGATAATAGGTATAGAGCTGTCAAGGCGGACACAAGCTTTGCCCGCGACTCTTCGCCCTGCGTAAACGTCATGTTTGCCGACACATAGAACTCGCGAATGTATCGTTCAGAAGACTCGCGCACCGATCTCTCGATTGGCGTAATGACGGAATCTTGGAGACTTCGAATGGCATCGACCTTTTGCAGCCCGTGTCCTTCCTCGCCGGGGGCTTTGCTGTCTAGAACCTCGCGCAAGGACAGGATTGTATAGGAACAGCGCACCAAAGCGCTGTGGTCCTCGTCGAAGCCAGAGTTTCCGAGCTCTGCGGTTTGAATCTCCAGTGTCTTTCCCAGCTGGAGACATCTGCCGACAGACTGACCAAGCGCCAAGGTTTCCCAGAGCCGCATCGCGACCTGCCTCACCTCTTGGGCTTCGGCATGTTTATCGATGACTTCCTTCTCCAGCTGCTTGTAGCTATCGTTGAGGCTGCTGATCTGTGTATCGAGCTCGTTTAGAATTCGTTTACTCGCTTTCGTTTGCGATCCGGTATGTTCGAGAAGTGGTACGGCTGATCGCGTTGTGAGGAGATCGATGTGCGAGTCTATCTCTTGCGCATCGAAAAGGACACGGGAGAGGGGCGTCGAGAGGTCCAAGGGCGAGTCTTGGGGGTTGTTTGTGGCCAACACAAGGGAATTGGCGAATGAAGTCGCAGAGAAGTTGGGCGACAAGAAAGTCTCGTAGTCTATATAAGACGGCTCATTGTCGCCTTGGGAACTCGCCGGGCGCGAGGTCGTTGTCGCCGCCATCTTGGGAGTGTTGCCCGGGGTAGAGGGGCAAGCACAGCACAGTCTCGACCGAAGCTAGCCTACAGCTCGTAAGGCCGCACTACCGCAGGGCTGGCGCGCAAATGTGACGTATCGCAAGTGTGGTATTCTTCTGCAGCCTCAACACCCTCGCGACTCGGTGCTGACAGCGACAGTGACGTGGCTCAGATACGCCGGTCGAAAACGCGAGTAACCCGAAGTGTGGCAGTCTTCTCGATGGGGGACAAAGAGTGGGAGTGCCCCACCTCGGCTTCACTGTGCAGCCGCGGGCTAGGCCTGTTGGGGCCTAGGAGACGCCCGAAGACGCTGGAAATGAGTGCCGGTGAGATCATTTCGCTGTACACCATGTATGTCAGCGACTCAGCGGTTCTCCCTCACTGGCGGCCGGGCGAGCCATTTACTCAGAAACAGTGGATTCCACGCATTATTTTGCTGGGACGGGACTTCCGGTCTCCGATTCCTCCAACCTCTCCGTGAGTTCCGCGTCAGCGCAGGGGAGAAAATTTCTACTTTTTCATTTACCGTGCTATTGTTGTTTTAACTTTTGCATAAGGCCTACGTCGCATGTAAAAGAAGCATAGGTTTGCATGGTTGTATTGTTTGATTAACGCGACTGCAGCTTCTGCCATCGCCGCAAGTCTGCTTACGCTCGGCCGTCACAACTTTTGCGGTCGCGAGACTAACATTCCCCATCCACGCGAACAACAACACAATGGCGATATTGCACCACCTGCTGGGCGCAAGAGACCAGCTACCATGGCCTGATGGCGGAACGAACGAGACCATCTTTGATGGTATGCGGTTCAACCTGACGACGTTGACGCACTTCAACTACACCTACTACAGCAACCAGACAATGTCCAACGGATCGCACTGTTACCTCACCTTCAAGCCCTTCCTCCCCGAGCAAATATTCCCCAACGGTACCTTTCTCAACGCCACCTCGTGCTTCCACGCAATTGATGACATTGAGTCGCGCGGCTACACTGGCATCGGACTCGCCGTCGCCTACGGAATTGCTCTCGTCTTGACGGTTACGGTCCTCGCGAAACACGGCAAGCAATATCTCCCCAAGACGAAGCGATTCTTCCCTATCGGTAGACGATGGCAGTTTTACTGGGCGTGTTTCGTCTGCGGATGCGCGCTCATCAGTCTGTTTGTCAATGTTGATGTGGATCGTTACCGTGTTCAGGAAATCCCCATCATCGTCTTTTGCTTCTTCTGGTTCCTCATTTGTCAGGGTACGACAGCTCTCGTGTGGGAGTCCGTTAGACATTGGGGCAGCTGGCAAGAGAGACAGTACATTGATCCAAACCCGTTCATTCTGTCCGAGGACGACAGACGATCCAAGGTTGAGTTCTGGCTGCCCATCTGGTTCTACTTCTGGACTTGGCTGAACTTTTTCCTCGTCGTGCCCCGAAGCTGGACCTTTGTGGAAAAGCAGCGCTCTCCGGAGCAGACAGCGTCTGTTGCCATACCCGCAGCATTGAGCGGCCGTTTCAAGGCCGGCGCATTCTGTCTGGTCGTTTCCTGGTTGACGATCCTGTTCTCTCTGCGTCACTCCATCATCCACTACAAGCTACGAAACCACGGTATCTTGGGCAGATCCGTCGGAGTTTTGCAGTTTGTCCCCTTCCGCTTCATGCTCACCATTCCTCTCTGCGCTGCCCTGATTGCCTACCAGATCTTCATGTCGTTTAACTGGGAACTCTCGCTCCTGCGATTCAAGGGCGTCGTCCCGGTGCAGTTTGGCTGGGGCTTTGGCCCGTCGCTGGCCATCATCATCATCCAGGTCATCTACGGCTACGCGAGCCCGAACGAGGACAAGGAGCTGATTCGCCAGCGCCGCGAGCGCGGCGACAACATTGACCGCGAACTCGGCATCGTCAAGAAGCCCGCATGGTGGCGTCGCATCCGCGGCGAGCACGAGGAGATCCCGTTCCGTGAGCGCATCATGCGCAACGTCAAGGAAGTCGGCGGCGAGCGCGGCGTCGGCCGCAGAGTAGAGGACGATATGGAGCGACACATGCGCCAGGAGGCGCTCCGCATGGCCATCGACGACGGCATCGAGCTCCCCAGCCTGCCGAAGCGCCAGGCCGACGACCCGCGCGCCGACCGCGCCGGCGTGCGCGACATCATGGCCGGCCAGTCCTCGACGCAGGGCTCCGCGCTACCCCGCTACGACGGCAAGTCGGACCGCAGAAAGACGGAGCGCGTGATGCAGTCTGCCGCCGCCGTGCTGTTCCCCAACAACGCCGAAGCGGAGCGCGCACGCCGCGAGGCCGAGCTGTTCGAGGAGGGTCCGCCGCCGTCGTACGCCGACGCGGAGAGGGGCCGACACACGTCCGAACGACCGGAGTCGGCGCACCGCGAGAACAGCACATCGACGATGAACTCGATCAATGCGCCGCCGCAGCAGGTGCGCAGCATGCTGGATGTCTAGGCGGTGACGGGAGGTATCGTATACCGTTTGTCATGAATGGTATACGGCGGATTAACTTATGAATATTGACATTGGATACTGGGTATATAATTTGTTCAGAACAGATAGCTTGGCGTTGGAGTCTTCAATTCACATGTCTTAATACATCTGTCGCAGACCACAAACCTGAACAAGTAGAGTCTCACACGTATAATTAAGAATGACTATAAACGGCAAGCAAACAAATCACACACGCCTGCAAATATGCGGCGCGGGAGTGGCGATACGCGACGTTGTACCCGGCCGGTTTCATGCGCATGCTCATGAACCGTCTCACACAGAACAACATGGGAAGCAGCGCAACACGACATCCATACACGCGCACGGCACATGCTTCACAAGGATCTAGTCTCTCATTGCTGCCAAGCGAAAAAAAGGCCGATGGGTAGTTTGCAAACGGCATAGATGTAATGCGGCGTCCCATTCGGCAACATGTATGAAGGTGCCCATGCAAGGTCATCATCCATAACACCATGACCAGAAAAACAGCTCTCGACAAGGCCCGCCCTCCCCCCCCCCCCCGGCAAGTGCATGTATCTAAGCAGCCAGATTTCAACGAAACAGCCAAGGTTCCTTGAATCGGCGACCAAGCATCACTAAATTGAACCCGTTTCTCTTCCTCAACTAGAGATGGCAGGCAACTCATCCTGCAAACAAAACCAGGCACAGGAACCCCTCGGGACCTCTTTGTCCTTGCCCAAACACCCTTCTTCACAAAACAATATTTCATCATACCCTCTGCTTTAAACGGTCAGAGCTACCGGGCCGAGAACACCCTGCCATGGGTGGTCTATGAGTAAAAAATCGCATTGTCGTTCCATTCGTTCGTTCGCCGCGCACTGTAATCACAAGCACAGAGCCTCTTTTCCCCATCTACCTCTCCCTTACCAACCCAGTCACCGTCATAGTACAAACCTCAAAAAGTAGCGGTCAAGCCCGCACGACCTAGCTGACGATTAAAAATAAATAAAAATTACCCGCCAATACGAGAGAATAAATTAAATAGACGAATAAAAAGCGCGACCATTGCAAAGATGGCTGGGCAACTTCCCTTGACTAGTTCGCTCTGACCTCCAGCGGGGCGGGGAGAAGGCTGGGCTGGGCTTGGCTGGGCGTGGAGGGTAGTATTGTCGTCCAGGGCCTTGATAGTTTATACGGTCTGGGGTTCCGCGGTCAAAAAATTTTAGATCATGGGTTCTGCATGTACATATATGGAGTGCAAGTAGCAAATCGATCGCCAGGGTAGAGAATAACTAAAAAGGCAGCATCATACAATGTCAGTGACAGGCGCAGCTTACATCCTCTGCACAAGCCGCTGACCCGCCGCGAACTAAGCCCGGGTGGCAGGATTAATATATATATGAAATGCATGCATCACAAGACGTTCGTTCATGGAGACACCGAGCTTGGCCGGGCATCATACATACCCCGTTCACAACCGTCTTTGCACGACCCCCATCGCACATCGATCTGTGACACGCCTCATATGCACACCAGCTCTCCATTCCCACCACCACATCCCCTACCCCCAGAAAGAGGCTTGATTCTGCGACACAAAAAGGAGATCCGAGGCTCAGCTCTCACTCGGCGAACAAGCCGCCGCCCCGCCGCCCGGGGGTCCGGCATGTACGCATGTACAGTAGTATAGTACAGTAACAATATATCGCAAAGCAGGCAGGCGGGCCACAAACAAGACCAATCAACGCACCAGCCGTACAGTGCATACATGCACACACAGCAAAGTAACTGACGCCCCCAGACCACAAAACCGCCAAAGGCGTGGCACGGCCTGGTTGGCCCAGACGCAGGGCCAGCGGCGGCGGAGGAGGTGCGGGCGCGATCATGCACGACAGCTACATAACGTGCTTCTACTCCGTACATAACGTGCGGCAGCTGCTGCTGCCTGGGTGCCTTTCTGCTTTTCGTTTAGAGGCAGCGCGCGAGTTGGCTGCGTGACCTACGTGCATACATACAGCACATACGGTGTGTACGCCGGCAAAAGGCAGCGTGCGCGGCTGACGTGCTGCCATCATTGACGTGGACGTCTGCATAACCGGTTAGCCCGTCCAAGGGGTGTTGTTGCGCAGACATTTGCAACTACGCAAAAAGTTAAAACAAAACAAAATGCTAAAAAAAAATCCCGTTGGCTGGGCAAAAAGGGCACCTTTCAACAATGGCGGTGTCCAAAAAAGAAAATAAAAAGGAAAAAAAAAAGATGGCAGACTTCTCGCCCAGCCAACCAGCCATGCAAGGGAGTTTGTGCTTTGGGGCAACACAATGCGACGACAGGCGTGGGCAACGGTCGCAGTGTCGAGTGCAACTTCAAATAAACCAGGGCGTGGAAAATGAAAGAAAAAAGAGCGCGTTTGTCGACAGCACGGCGGAAGAGCAGAGCCCAGAAAACGAACAGACTTTGACAACGCATAAAACACAACAAAGGCCGAAGAATGAAAAAGCAATGACAAACTCGCGCAGTGCAGTGCAGCGCTGTGCAGGCGGTGCCGCCAGGTCGGGTGATATCTGTATGCGATGGCAACCCTTGTGCCTTGGGCAGCAGCCTCAGCTGCCTGCCAAGCTGGGGAGCGAAAAGATGGTTGCTGGACCTTGCAGTTTCACTTGCTGCAGCACATGCTGCAGCATTTCCAGGGTGAAAGTTGAGTGCAGAGCAGCAGAAGCAAATGGTACATCGGCGGGAGAGACGAAACAAGAGCATTGTGCCTATCCCTGTCCTGTCGTCATATCAACTGATATCAAGGGCGGTTGGGCAGCTGGTACTCCGTACCTGGACGCCTCTTGATGAATGCGCATACGCAGTTTGCATGCATGCAGGTCTGCGCAGCCGTTTTCCCACACATCGTCCAAACTAAGTAAGTAACTAATAACTAGTGTAAGCCGGCTCTGCTCGCCTGCGAAACATTTGTCTCAGAAGTTTCTTGCGGGGATTGGATAAACGCATGCACAAGTCTGACAGGCTGGAATGCAAGCCCAGCGCAGGGAGAAGACCGCGATATCTCATCGAAAACGAAGAAGCCTCAAATGTGCAGCCTCCAGTATTCAGTAGCAACGAGGACGGCCCGTCATGACGGCATACCGGGACACCCCTCGTGTCTCGAAGGAGGAGCCGGATTTGCGATAGCCCCAGATCCGCCCACTGCACAGCATTGAATAAAGTAAGCGTGTGTGTGTAAGTGTGTGAACTGGACCCCTTTCTCAGACACCAGCATTTTCATTTGTTTTTGGTTCTTTCTTTCTGTCTTCCAAGACACCAAGGCCGCTGTCGGCAAGAGTAAGCATGGTCTGGCCGTGTCGGAGTGACTACTTGCTCGCGTCATCGCACAGGCAGGCCGACTGTTGATGAAACAATAATGTCCAAGTGCTCCGTACTGGCGCAGTGGTTGTGCGCGCAGACCGAAATTCGGCCGGCTGGTGTTGGCGTTGGCTACGTGCGGCTATTGAATGTGTTTAAAGTTATTGGCCAAGAGGCTCTCTTTTTGTCAATCGTGATCGAGGCTTTATGACTGTTGCAGTAGGGCCGACAATAGTTACATAGTTACAGCCAAGGTGAGGGACGGTGGTGAACATGTGGTTACAGTTTCGCTACGGCGGACGAGGCGAGGCGGTAAGATGGCTCCGAGGCCGTTAGTGTTGGCGCCGATGGAAGTTTTTGGGGTAACGTAGAAACGTAAAAAGTCGACACCGCCTGTTGGGCAGGGAGTACATGTCCATCTGTGAGGCTTAGTTAGACGAAGAGACTTTGGGGAGCTTCCCACAGGCAGCTCGAGGAGACAGGTACGGCAAACCTTGTAAAGGCGAGATGGAGCTGTGGCGAGGTGCAAGAGAACAGTGACCCCACCACAATGGCCACTAGGCAAGCAGTAACTCTGGCACTCTGGCATCTCTGTGAGAAAGCTGTTTCTAGCTGTTTCTTGGCTTTGTGTTTGCCTGGCTCTGGTCCCGTCCGTTTCCCACGGGGCGCGCACAGAGTTTCCGACACTGGAAGAATTCGACGGTCGTCGGAAAGAAAGTTTAGCATTTCATGCGCTTGCCGCAGACGGAAGAAAAGGAACAAGCCTGTCCCCGTAAAGAAAACAAAGAATAAAGACGAAAAGAATAAAAAGAGTGTCACTGCAAAGAAAGACGGCACAAGTCATCGTCTAAGCTGGAGCGGTACCATTGTAGTCTAGCTCGCAGGCCGTCGCCGCATTCAGGCACAGGACGGGCGGAGTGTTTTGGCCTTTGGCGTGGCCGTGGCGGTTCCGCAAACGGAGATGGGGCCGACCCAAGCGCCAAACAAGGTGTCGCGCCGGGGCATCGCGAGGAAACAGGCCCAGGTACATGGGCGGCCGGGTCGGGCGAAACTTTTTGTAGGGATAAAGGCTAAGGGGAAGGAAAACAAAATGCTTGCGAAGCTTTCTGCGGCAGATGAATGAGTGGTCAAGTGCCATGAGGAAGCTGGATCAAGTAAAGATGGTCCTATTACCAGCAAGGTCTCTAAGCGAGTTACCGCAAGCATCGAAAGTACGGTAACTAGTTGACGAAGCGATCAACTAGTTAGAATGGCAAACAGCAGTGGCACATTTGGAAAACAATAAGCTACAGTGCTTCACAATACTGTGCGTTTTGACGCAGATCAGGGCCGTGGCGGCTGTCTGTGCGCCGTGGCCGTTGAGAAGAAAAAGCTGACCAGTGAGGAAGCGAGAAAGGGTAGTCGAGGTCTGGTTGGGCGCGCGCATGATATTCGTCTGCGTCAGCAGAGGTATCGGCAGGGTGAGGCTCAGACTCGGACTCGGCAGAGGAGAGGCAAGCCGGGAAGCCCGAGCTAAGATGTTTGTCGTGTGGACGTTGGCCATGGCTGGGAGGGAGAGAGGCAAGCTGGGCGGGGAGGGGGTGATTGGTTAGCATGACAAGAACCCAAAGATAGATGGACCCCCAGCTTCTTCGCTGTATTTGTTGCGGCGAAGTCGTAAGTGGTTGACAGATGAAGCATGACTGGCTGGCTGACGACTTGTGGAAAGGTGACGAGGCCTGCCGGATCTGGTGAAGAGGTGACGGCACTGACGGAGGAACGGGGATGGATTGATTCAGGGCAGTCGGCGGGCATATCCACAGAGCCGTCGATGGCGGGGCGGGGAGGAAAATACGACACTGCGACGCTGCGACAGAGAGGCGGCGACAAAGACAAGCAGAGAGACAGCAAACATGCGACCGGACAGGTCGAGATGTTGCGAAATGCCATTCATTGGCTGCACCGAGTTATCTGTAGCTGGCGTCGATGGTTTTATGTGGATCTCCTTTCTTTTTCTTTGCCCGCCGCCGCCGCCGTCGTCGCCGTCGTCGCCGTCAGTGGGGAGGGGCATAAGTCGGAAGAGAGGAAGGAAGGAGGGGGAGGGGAGAGAGGGGAGAGAGGGGAGAGGGAGGCGGGGCGGGGGGCTGCGAACCAGGTACAGCACTAACAAGTCTCAAGGCACAAAAAGGCACCGGAAGCAGGTACAGGGGGTGGGAAAAGGTACGAGCGGAAAGGTACCAAGGTACGGGCGGGACTCCTGCGTACCGAGCATCCACTGGCACACACTGGCACACTGGCACACCAGTAAAGAGCTGAAGCTGGGGGCGTCTGGCGTGCTGGAGCCCAAGGTTGCCCTCGACCCCTCCCCCACCCGGACAGGCGTCATGTACCTGGACGCACTGCGCCAGCCTGCGCTAACTGGGTGTGCTAAACCAGGCTGAAGGGGGGCGCAGATGACCTGTACCTTGCTGCTTTGCTTGCTTTGGCCGATCCACTTGTTTTTCTTCTTTCTACAATGTGTGCGAGCTGGCTGGATAATGGAGGGGGGAGAGGCTTGGCTTGGCCGCTTGTGCTGGCTGGCGGGCTGGGGAAAGCGCTACTACTGAACTTGGTACATGGGGCTACGTCACTTTTGCTGTCCCGGCAGCCACGGAAAGGTTGGTTGTCATCGGAAGTGGCAGGCTCATGATTCAACCAACGGCCAGTCCGTATTGTACTGCTGCTGACTGGCTGACTGACTGACAGACGCTCCGTCTATAGAAACAGCATAGAAGCAGCGCAGAATAAATAAAGTAAAAATAATGAAAAATAGTAAAACGATTTCAGTCTGCTGATTTATTTGATGCATGCTCTTGGCAAAAAGGCCCAAGGCACAAATATCAGCAAATAAGCATACACACCACACACTCACTCACACACAAGCCTATTTCGCAAACTCTAATACTGGGTGATGGGAGAGGGCGGAACGCGGTGTAGCTGGCCTAACTAGTTCCAGGCACACGCTGCAACCCACCATCATCACCATCGCCACCGCCGGAGAAGCATCAGCAGCAGCAGCAGCAGCACTAACCACCACCAGCAGCTCGTCTTTGTTTTATTCTCTTTTACAAAATATCGTTATAATTCTTCGTTTCTTCTTGTGCTTGCTGACCCCCTCCTCTTCTTCCCTGTCTGGCCCAGTGGCGCCAGCCTCTTCCAACTCTGGTGGGACAGACAGGTACCAAGGTATCCCAAGTACGGAGTACTCGCCTCATCAACCAACCTACTGCAAACTACTATCCTGTACTCTGTACGGAGTACTCCGTACTGTACATGCACTACGCCCACATACACCCTGGCCACCACATGAGCCATGTATCTGGAGATTACTGGTACAAACAAACATTCAGCCTCCAACTTTATTTGATCCTGCCAATCTACTACCTTGTCCTTGCAAACATACAGATAAAAAGGCACATCCCAGCCCTGCGTATAAATATTCGGCTTGGCCATGTTGAGGAAAAAGATTTGCGCCAGCCACAACCAGCGTTCATATACTTTGCACCTCTACCACGAATACTTTTTTTTTTTTTTTTGGGTCTTGTCGCGGGAGCAAACAGACAATAAAGTCAACAGCGAAACGCAAGCTGGTACTCCGTACACGGCCCTGCCATTTGCAGAGAGCGGGCGCGGGCGCAGGCCCAGGCCCAGGCGTCGTGGTCGCAGAGAGCGCAAATACGTCACATGCTGTCAGACGGTGAGTTGGTGAGTTTACCCATGTAAGCGGGCAAGCAGTCTTTCAGGGTCCCAATACTCGGTATTCAAACCAGCATCGGGAAACTCGAATCCAAATGCTAGCTGGATTCAAAATGCATACTCTTTGCTAGTCGTCATATTCGTAGCTAGTAATACCCCGTACTCCATGCCTTAACTACTCCGTACACCGTCCACGAGCTGGCTGGCTGGTCCCCTTGCCTGCCCATCGCGGTGGTTGGTGTCCCCTCGCTCGCCGGTCCCACCCCGGATCCGGACTCCACCAAGACATGCGTTCGAGGGGAAAAGCAAGCCCCAGCGGCAGGAGCACCCCAGCACCCCAGTACAGGCACAGCACCCCCAGCAGCCTCAGCACGCACCCCCAGCACCTCCAGTACCCCAGCACAGCACCTAACGTGCACTGGCACCAGCGCCAAAACACCACCACAAAGAACAAGACCACAAAAGACATCACACGGCTCCGCCCACCCAAACCCACTTCTCGCCACACTTGAGCCCCTTCCTCCCCTCTTCCTTTTTTTTTTTTTTTTTTTTTTTTTTTTTTTTGGGGTTTTTATTTTTTTAAAAAATATTTGTGGAATTTAAACGTGACGCAAAAAAACACCGAAACACCCAAACGGTTCCAACAAAACTTGAAAAGAATTGGCCCGGC